>LD390825.1:166365-187952 GCA_001465055.1 Ptychodera flava
AGAGAGAGAGAGTGTGTATGTTGTTAATTGTATTGAAAATATCATTGCATATATCAAGACCAATATATGAGTAATGTGTCATCTGATTTTGTATTCAGACGCTCCGAATGTTTCCATAGTCACAGTTGGCGATAGCACAGTTCCTGAAGGGGGATCTGTGGCTGCTCGTTGCAGTTCAATAGATGCCAATCCTGCAGAAATAACCGATGTGAGCTGGAAACGTCCTAATGGTAGTTTTATTTCACACAACGAAATTCTATTCCTGAAGTCCTTGACCAGACATGACTCCGGTAAATACACATGTTATATGTCGAACGAATTTTATAATAGAGAAATAGGCATCGGTGAAGCATCAATCAACATTGATGTACAATGTGAGTATAACTTATTTTCATACTTTTATCCTTACTTAAAATATAAATGCACTGACACGCAAAACACTACTAAGGCCATTCTCTGTGAATCATGGCAGTAATATTTTTGCATAGCTGTGATCGAAACGTGCTAATCTTTAAAAATCGATAGCACATGATAATGTATCTATATTTTCTCCTGGTACATACAGATATGTCAAGTCTTGGGATGACCTTGCATCCCGCCACAAATATTACAGAGGGCAGTAATGTAATTTTTCACTGCAAAGCTGAATATGGAAATCCAAACCCTGACCGTATGGTGCTGTCACTCGGGGAGAAAAAAAATTGCCCAGAAGGAGGGACGGATTTTACAGCATACAATAAATGGTGTCAAAGCATCAGACAGCGGTGTCTACAAATGCGACGCATTTACCAAATTTCACGATGGTAGTCAAAAGTATTCTACACTGGAACAAAAGCTGATCGTAAACTGTGAGTACGCATATAATATTATGTATTTATTTTAACCCTGTTTAAGCATAAAACTGCACGAAACCCACAAATGTAATTATGCACCTAGATCGACCTCTGTAATCTATTGAGATTAGTCGAGAAATAATCCTCGCTAACCGTGTACATGGAGTACTAAAGCTGTGACGAAAAGTTCAATAACTCTTGCTGTTATCGGACGCTATTTGACTGTTGACCTTACAACAGTTACATTGAACCATAGGTAGAACAAGGTCAGATTTCGCAACTTTTCCAATATTAATTCGAAGCCACTAATCACTAATTGGAAGTCACGCTGTGATTGATAGGCTGTCCAAAACCCAAGAATTCATTCGAAATTATTCTGCAGAACTGAAAGTTTTCTTCGCGCGTGCTGAACTACTTTGATTGATTTTTCGTACTTTACGATTTATTATTTGCTGACAGTCGAACGCCTTCAAAAGTTCTTTATGATGACTCGACGCAGTGTACGTCAATATTTCCACTGTGGACTATTCTAAATGTAAATCGGGCCGACAAGGTGTAATAAAAAAAAATATTTGCAAAAAATGACGGAAATTACAATGCTCGATTATAAAAGCAGGGGGTTGGATGCATGACAAAATCATGGGCGATTTTATTAAAAGAAAATAGAATGTAGCGCAGAGGAGTGCCGGCCGTCGGCGGAAGCGCGTGGCGTTCGGAAGAACTATTGACTACGAGTTACGGGATTTGAGTGTTTCACTCGGGTAATGAAGTTCCCCTGATTATACATAGAAGGATTATAGGTGGGGCAGCTAAAAATAAAACAGGTCAAACACAGCATATAATGTTAGGGCCGTTTCGACAGGAATAGCTGCTGTGTTTTAATAGGGAAAGGTAAAACCAGTTTGCAAGATATTGAAATGAAATGGCACATCGTTCTTGAGTGAACAATGATTGCAAAATCCAAATCAAATTATTTGACTTTGTCTAGACTTACCAAGGACATATAAAATGTTATTGTTACTTTGAATTCAACGTAAGAACGGACAAATACCTGCCACGCACTCGTAGAGCGGGGCATTATTTACTAACCGTCTGCACCTGGACTCACATAAATTCTGTGAAGCAATATTTAATTATTCCTTATCCTTATAATGTAATACCACTGCGGATTTTGTTTCTTGATTTCACTGTCTGTAAGCTTATACATCTGTGCTTGCGTAGGTTTGGTTAATGTTTTTTTTGTCTTTCATTATTGTTGGCAATAGGTGGTATTACATTGTTCTGTCAACCATGATGTACTTCAACAGTAAACGAACACATTACAGGATTTGCGTTGCAAAAACATAGAACAAACATGCATTTCAATGTCTCCTATTCAAGACTACGTAATATATTCTTTCAGATTCGCCAAAAATTAATATTGCCAATACGAAAATCATAGCAGAAGTAGGTGATACAGTTAAACTTGAGTGTACAGTGGAAAGCTTTCCGGCAGCAGTGAAAACATGGCTTGACCCTCAAAATAACATCATTCAAAAAGAAGACAATGGAGACGGCACTATCACGAGTGAATTAAAAATCACCATTGAAGGCGAATCTTACTACACATGTCAAGCAGACAATGGCATACCGCCAATAGCAAGACAAACTGTCGAATTAGCTAAAAAAGGTAAGTCATTCATTACAATCATCACAATAATGATGCTGCATTGCAACCTACACACTAACGTTCATACATGTATATTACAAAGTATAGCGTTTTATTGACTTTAAATCATCTTCTTCCCCTTTGGTTCCCAGCCTCCTCTAACGAGAACGTTACTGTGTGAAACCAAAAACTCTTCTGCATTTTGAAATCATATACGATTTATTTCCCCCGAATTCTCCTCACTATGTAACAGTACTGTCACCAACCTTCCAAATCCCAATCACCGCGCCCTAATATTGAATGAATTAAAAATATGTTCTTGACTGCTATATTGACAATTATAACAATATGCTCATATATATTACGAACATGTTATGACCGATTTCAATTTCCCTTTCACTTAGACTCATCTGCAACCCTCATCATTGCACTTAGTGTGGCTGGGGCTGGAGCGTTCGTAATAGCTGTTGTTGTACTGATCACATTGCGTCGAAGACGTATAGGCAACAAGCCAAGCAGAGGTGAGAAGTATCAACTAATATATTAATATAAAGTTTAGTTCAGAAGTCATCTCCAGGATATCAGTTGAGACAAAAACTCAATTAAAGAAGTTAAACATGTTTATATAAATTATGCAATGCCGATTAAGTAAAAAGGTATTACGTAAACCTACTATATGTCGATCAATATACGGATTTAATATAAGACACAATGCGATTGCAGGTTGCCTTTCATCCAAATAGATCGTTTATCTTAAAGTCTTACCTCTAAAAAGCATTTTAAAGATTTATATTTTCACTGGCGAACCCTTTTTAAAGATGAAGTGGACTGTGATTTTAGATTTTACTGAATTTTAGAATAGGAAATGACTTGTGAGAAAGGAAAGCGACTTTTTGCAAGTAACAGTCACTTTAATGCAGTAACTTTTAGACTGAAGGCAAACTGTTGTACAAATCGTTTAATGGAGGAAAGGAAAGAATACGACACCTATAAGTGAAATCTGAACAAAAAACGTGAGAAATTTAACTAACAATTAGATCGAAGATTTTGGTAAACAATTATGAAGTCTGCGTTCTTATTCTTTAGTAAGCTTTGGCAACGCAAACTTTGCATTACAACACCTTTTTTATTGTTTTACTTTTGCTTTCTTGTCTTCTTTCAGATAATTCAAATACAAGGTAAACGTTTCTGCTCTATTATAATTATTGCAATAAATACTTGCAATGTACGCAAGTAAAATTTAGTCGTCTATAGTTGACGAAATGGTGTCTTAAGGTAAAGTCAAGAATATCTTGCAAAGGAAAATGATACTTATAAGAGTTTAGCCTACGCTAAACTGACGACATCCTGTGATTCAAATTGGCGAGTAACATGAGAAAACCCCTAAACAAAAACTCTGTTGCTAGACACTCATTGCAATGACAATACAGAAGTGTAGACAATGTTTGTTGTCCAATAATCACCTTGTGTTTTTGTAAATAAACAAGCGTGTTTACAAACTTGCACAGGCGAATTGTTAAGGTCAGAGTTACTTTACAATGACAACAAGATTGCACTTAATCAGCTTCGAAATGGTTGGTCCGGCTACCGTTGGTACACATGCCCCATGACTTTTAAAGCACAGTCTCGTTCAAGAGGTTTATTTCTTAAATCAAAAAATCACTCAAAGTTGCAAAAATCCTGTCTCTAACGGGTATATCTCTATCTATCTATCTATCTGTCTATCTATCTATCTATCTATCTATCTATCTATCTATCTATCTATCTATCATATATATATGCTTATACTTTGGAAAAGCCTTCGTTAGATAAGTTTATTTGCGATGCGATGTAAAGGTCTATATCTTGCGTATGAGGTAAGGGAACCTAGTCATCGTGTTTCGATCACAAACCTTCGAATTGAGCATTGGTATTCACAGTCATCAGTGATTAATTTTCGGGAAGTAGCCACAGGCTACATACTTGGCAGAGAGCTTCGCTTAGTGAGTCGCACGGTGAATTCATTATGGAAAATGGCAAAAACTGTTGATGTTCCCTTTTTATACATTATGCTGGTCGGCGGCCGAATCTACCATGTGAAAAACACATTTAGGTAAACGTCAACGAAAACACCATAGCCTCTGGTCCCATTTTCTATGTATTCATCTATTTGCCAAAAGTATGTAAATTTATCGGGTGTTTCCTCTGGAGTTTACATTATCAAGGAATGTCCATATAAACGCTTCGCACTACAACATGTTACTAAATAAGAACTGAGTTCCATTGGTCATGAATGCATCCATTGCACCACCAGAAAACGAAACGAAAGGTCAGGCTACATTGCGAAGGCACAAACTTTGGCCGGGGTGGAACCTGCAAGGGAGACCTACCTACACCATGCTGATTTTATCACGGGGGGAAGCATTACACAAGTCAGTCATGTTACAAAGTGATAGTAAATATCTGAATTAGACAGCAGCGTAAAAACTGCCTTATGACAATTACGTTCATTTACCAACTAGCGGGTAATGATGGGCTCGCACAATTATTAAGTACCTCAGTCGCTTGTTTTCCGAAACATGCGTGTTAACTAAATTACGGCCGTCGATCGACCGGCGTGTATTACGGTGTTCACTGCAAAACGGCCGGCAGTCTGTTTCGGAAAACAAGCGACTGAATAACGTACCAGGTAATTCGTCACGCTTCACATTACACACAATAAGCAGACGATGTGCGATAGATGAAATGCGGAGAGAGTTGGCATGGAGTTGTTAACGTTTTGTGCGCCATTTGCTTACCACAGACTGTTATTCATTACAACTTCGCCGATGCTAACAGGTACACCTATTAACGCCTGTTAATCAGATGCGAAAAGTTCCATCTGTATGCATTTCGCGGCTAAGTGTACATGAAGTTAGTTTGCTCACAGTATTAGGTAATTAGGGGATTATTGACGATGAATTTTCTGGCCAGCATTATGGCAATGCGGACCATGATATGCCCACCCTCAATCCCTCAACACGATACGGACTATTGCTGACCCTTTAAATACCTCCATGGGTTGACCCATGGAGGTTGAAAAGGACGTCTCTTTCTGGAGGAGGGACTGTCAGGGTGATAAACCGATACCGGTTTTGGCCGTGCAATGCAAAGAGTAGGCCTACATTTGCACTTGGCCATGTGTACCTAGACGTGTATAGATCACCAACGGCTTATACAGCGCTACAACGTATCGGTGAAAGTATTGAGCCAGATCCGTTTCAAGATCCATGGTGTGAGACTATGACTTTATTTTTGACTGACTGCAACAACGATGGTCCGCATCAAACAGTGCTACAGGATAAAATTTACACGGCAAATTTCCATGAACATTTCCATTTTTTGAAATAACATTATACCTGCACTTATCGTGAAGGCACACTTCCCAGCCGTAAAACATTAGTTAAATTAGAAAAAAAGATCGATTATTTTTACCATGTGTACATGCCAACGAGATGCTGTTGTTTAGCAAGAGCGGAGATTAAACCCAGTTGGTCATGAATGCCTTCTGATCTGAATAAAACGTTGTGTATCTTCAGAAGGGCAGTGTTTCACAAAAGCGAGATCGTCTTTGTCTCGAGACTAGACGAACCGGAAGTTGACTTGGCAATTCAATTCGCATTCCAGTTTCTTCCAATGATTTTTTTTCACAAAGAAACAAGCTATAAAACCAGTCGACCAGTATTTTCCATTTTGCATAAATCAAAAAACTGACAGACAGATAGATATTACATAGATAGATCATGTGGGTGGATAGGTAGATTCTCTGTGTGACAGCGTGGACGTATGGTGACAGCTACTGTGTATATAGAGACAGACAGAGAAGATACATGTAAAGGGACAAAGAGACGAAGAGCAACAAAGACAAAGGAAGCAAACATTGTTCGCCGCGTTCGTTCAGTGAAATTTAAAATCGACGAAAACTACGCTACACAATTTGGAATTTGGAAAATTATAATGGAAATTCGAACTTCATGGTCACTGTTTTGACAATGAGATAATATGATTTTAAACTGACGTATACCCCTTTAAAACTTCAACGATGATCACAAAACTGTTTCAGCTGAGTCATTTTGAAGTTATGTCTGCAATAACATAGGATGGGGATTATTAGCTTTGGTTGCCTTTAAAGACAACTGGCAGTGAGAGATAACCTTGTTTAGTGAAAATTGTCTTCCTTCAGTGACCGTCACTCTCACCGTGTTTTTAGCTTAGGAGCACTTTTCAAAATTAATTTGTAACACCGATAAATTGCAGTTTGTAAGCTGTGTTCAAAAAAAGTAACGCAGTCCTCGCTTCTAGCGTTTATGCGGCTTATGCTGGCATAAACATGTTCATCTCATTTGAATAGAAAAGGCTAACAACGTAAAAGAGAGTTCTGTAACAAGCATGCGAATCACTACCAGAGGAATGATTTCGACACATTTTCATGCTCCATGAATCCATCATGAATGTCCATCAAATGTGGTTACAACAAATTTTGCAATGTTTGGATGCACTGTTTAGACAAAACATGTCCATGGTCCACTGCCGTCCGCAGATGGGATTCAAAATATGATGAAGTCACCGTGCTTTAATGACCAGTTAGTAAATACCGCAGTCATGAGCGTTCGTCTTACACTTTACACCCTTTGGTGCGGCAATTGCTGAGTCCCAATCACTCCAAATTAAAGTAAATCAAAGTCCGAATCAAAAACCCTTATCTACGACTGAAACTTAATATTGTTCTGTTCGAGGCCCGCGGCCCAATCATTATCACCGGCATAAAATAATCAGCGTCATCAAGGGACTGTCAATTTTGTATTTGATATTTTTTGATACTGATGTAGCTTTACCTACACTTGGCTATTTAAAAATTCGTTCTCCACAGCTTGATGTAAATGTTCTGCTTGGAGAGTTTGAATGCGTTATCCACTGCTTGATGTAAATGTTATGCTTGGAGTGTTTGACTCGCAGACTTGTGAGACAACACTATATCGCCTGTGTTGTTTGCTGAATTAGCAACCTCAAGAATGATACAAATTTTGATTACGATTTTCTTCCGACGGGAAGTCCTTGTCTGATTCAAAAAGTTTTATAATACGATTGTGACTAGCGAGGCTACATCAGGATGCAATGCACTAAAGTCGAATACATAGACAATGTCTCTGTTTTTCTTGTGAGGTGAGGTGAGGTATACAGCTGCCACTATGTCGTAAGTAAGGGCCAAAAGTAGGAGTTATACTTGTAAAATATGAATTTTAGTAGTAGTCAATACTCCGAGCTATATAACGTCGAGCGAAGTCTGTACTCTACAGTCATTTCACTCTTTTTGTGGAGTGAACGTGCTTACGTCTTTCGACCATGTTCAGCTTTCGTGCCAGGTGTTGGTACAACGAAGCGTCTTTTAGTTCCATTGTACCGATGTCGCATCGCAATTGGCAAGTGGTGTCAGAATTCGAAACTACCACGAAACCCAAAGTAACTCGTTGAGGGACTGTGACGAAAATAATATTCAATCAAACTTCACAGGAGAAATAGTCGCCGTTTCCACACACTGCATTGCATGCAAATGCTGTTCGAGTCGTTTGATTTTGGTATCATCGATGTGTACGTGATTCACATCTTCCGACCAGCTTAGCATATTAACTAACCCCGAAATTTCGGGGTTGCATACATGGCGAGTTAGCATTGGCGAAGTTGATCATTCATCGTTGTGTCGTTTATCTCTTTTTCGGCACGCGTAGAATATTATGACAGGGTGTTAACAGCAAAGCCGTCCTCAAGTATGACCATATTTTGTTACGTTATCAGGGTGTACATGACAAAATTGCTCTTCGCGAGGTTAATTGTGTTGATCAACTTGTTCTCACCTTTGGCTGTAATGCCTCAAACGGCGGTTTTCCACTGCCGTTTGGGGGATTACAGCCAAACGTAAGAACGAGTAAACTTTCATTTTTTGTTGCGGCTTTGTTTGACATGAATCCGAAAGATTTGAGTCAAATGAAAATGACCTGGACGTGGTTGCTTTATTTTAAGTGGTCTGGGACATAAATTGAACATCCCTTTCGTATACTAGAACGTTGCAGTAACATCTTGGTAAAATATATAGAATGATTTTGGTAACTAACAGAAACCTCTAGAAAAAACTCCGTACTTTTTCTGACACTGTGATTGGTCTGCAGCGCCTTTTGAATTGTTTGCATTCCTATTGCAAAAAATCGAAAATGACTGTAAACTTACAAAAGACCAATGTAGTTGTTACCTTGCAAAAACAGAAAAAATGTTTTTTTAATGGAGAAAAAGTTAACGTTGTATCGTATTATAAGTAAATGGCTGTTTTGTTTTCCTGTAAGTTGCAGTGGACAATGTCCACAAAACTCTTGCACAACAAGCAAGAAAAGTACTTATGTATTATTAGAGCAAGTAACAAGACAGGTCGTTTTAAATATGATACTTTTTCAAGATTTTCGATTCAATGGTGTTGCCAACACTGACCTATGACTCAGAAGTATGGGGATATGCAAAATATGATTATCTTGAAAGAATCCAGTATTTGGCATGTAAGAGTTTTCTTGGTGTTTCAGGTAATACCCCAAATGTTGCAGTATTGGGCGAGTGTGGCAGATTTCCAGTTTACTTGTATACAGCCAAAAATGTGTTAAATATTGGTGTGCACTTTAAAAAATTCCAGAAAACCGCTATCCAAGGAAGTGTTATACAATGCTATGTAACATTGATAAATATGGTGTCAGGTCGAAACCAACATGGATACACCACGTCAAAAACTTACTGTGTCTCTGTAATTTGCGACAAGTATGGGAGCAACAAGAAGTTCCCGATGAGAACAGCTTCATATGTACTTTTGTAGAGAACTTAAAGAGTTATTTGCATGACAATTGGTACAGTGAAATCTGTAGCCTTGATAAACTTTCTTGTTATCGAGAACTTAAGTGTTCACTTACACCAGAAAAATATATTTCCGTCGTCAAAATTAATGTACACATGTCTATGTTAGCTCGATTGAGATGCTGTTCTCACTATTTACGTATTGAGACTGACAGAAAATTGAAAAATGATGCAAATGAAAGAGTATGTTTGCTATGTGATAGTAACGAAGTCGAAAATGAATACCATTTTGTTTTACTTTGTACTTTTTTTGATAACTTGAGGATGAAGTATACTCCTCGTTATTATTTCAGTCCACCAACAGAAAGAAAGTTTATTTCTCTGATGACATCTGATGATCCAAATATAATGCAATGTCGTTTCACGCTATAAAAGTGAGAGAGGAGATAAATGATAATCAATTTTTCTGAATGTTTGTAATTCCTGTCAATTTGTGTATATTTATGCAAACTATGTTAAGTATGTTGGGCCGATGGCCTAGAACTACTGAATAAAGACCCAAAATGAAAAAAAGGGAAAAAAACACTACATGCCAGTCAATGCAACAGCGTGTAGTACGGTCGTTGCCCTAAATTGAGGTCAACAACGCTATAGACACGGGACAATGTTGACAGCAGATCAGAAAGAAATCTTTTATCCCGAACCATCAGTTGCAGTGATAAAATACAGACTGTGAAATAATAGAAGAAAATGACCGTAAACGTCTGCATAATTCAACAATACGAGACATTTCAATCGGCAAAAGTAACAAAAACGACCAAGTATTGTGTCAGCAAGGACAGTTTTCATCATAGTTACTAAACCAGCCGTAGTAACCAAAACAACGGGATGATACTTGTTCAAATCCAATATTCAACGCTTCAGGAATTCCGAAAAAAAAATACCATTTTACCATATATAAGACAAATTGGAGACACTTCTCTATATAGGCAATTTACAACAATTATTCTAACAAATCGTTGACAGTACAAAGTATAAATCACATTCAGTGTGTAAACGCTATTTTGTCAATTGATATGACACAAATGCTCCTTAATAATACGTTTGTAAACTGTTAGAAAATTCAGTATCACATGCGAAGAAGAGATAGACACTGAATGTTTTATTCTCTTTTCTTATTATCTTTACCCACCAAACTTGAACCAAACTGTTCGTGGTAGCCATGGAACAGATGGACTTTCATTAGAACCGTACATGGAATTGTATGCAGGTAATAAGCACATTTCTGTCTGTCTGATTAAACGTTGTTGTTGCATCATACTGAATATACACTGATCCATGCTATCAATTTGTCTAACAGAGATTACGTCTAAGCATCGTTCGACAAAATTATCTAAAGAAGATGGAGTGGAGGACACAGCAAGAAAAAAATATCACGGATCGTGGTACTCGAAAAGAAAATCAAGCAATTGACAATGCCAAAAAACATATTAATGATAGTAACCGAATATATGAAATATCGCAGGGACATATTCCTAGAGAAACGGTATACAATCAACATTATATTTTTCAATATTCAGTGTAGAAATTGGAGATGTTAATCGTTTTGTACTTTTAAAATACCGATGGATAATTAATTTTTAAGTTTCGCATTACTTCAAACGATATTTGTCTCAATAGTTAATTTAATATTTTAGACTACTATAACAGTTAACAGAAGAAGCGACTTACTTTCTTGTCTCCATGGCGGCTTTTACAAAAAAATTAATTGCTCTTACCAGTAGATGTCGTCTACTTCGGTTTCTTTTATGGTCGAGCACCAACATCTGAATGAAAAATCTTCTTACATGAATTACCTGTGTTAGGAATAGCGTACTAAAACGTAAAAAGTTTCAAATACATTATAATCTGAAATTAACAGAAACTCATTCAATTAAACTTAGTCGTACATTCCACTCGTATCTGGCTCCATTGCTTCTTTCAAAACAACTGTGACCTGACCGCTGTTATAATTTTTTTTTATTTTCCGTAGGGCAGAGAACAAGCATATGCACCATTAATGCCACATTTAAAGAGCCATCCAGTATATCTAAAATTAGGCAAATTGCAGCATGTTGAAATCTCGCGAGAATTTCTCACTCTGAGAGAGGAGATTTATGACGGTTGCTTTGGTAAAGTAGTCAGAGCGGAGGCTTGGAACATCGCTGGTAAAGATGGCACCACCATTGTTGCAGTGAAAACAATGAAAGGTATATCGAATGGTAAAGTTTTGATAGTATCAAGCAAAATTGATGGAAGGGATTGAAGGTAGAAATTATACACAAGAGTTCTGTCCCTGTAACACGGCAATATCGATAAATCATCACTGGAATCAAATGTAAATAAAGCGAATTCGTGAACCTAACGATTTTGAAATGTTTAGGTATTTTGGATATGTTGTTCACAGTAATATATGAAATAAAATCGCATATGCTTATACATACTTGCATTGAAAGGGGTAGTTCATAAAGGAAAACAAGAGAACAAAATTCCAACTTATTTCAGTGCTTTGTCATGTTCTTATTCTATTAGAGAATGCTGTCAAAACCGATAAGGAGAATTTCCTACGAGAAATATCATTGTTGAAATCATTCGGCAACAATGAAAACGTTGTTTCGATAATGGGATGTTGTACTGAATTAGGTAAGAATGGATCTTTCAAATTTAACAGAAATGCATGGTTATCTCACAGCAATTTATTTATTTAATATTTATTTATTTATTATTTCATTTAGATATTTATATAACATTTATTTATTAATTTATTCATCATATATCACTTACACTGGACAAAATGCTTGATATACATTACGTATGTTGACGTATATGGAACAAAAAATATTGGTATATGTAACGTATATCTTTATATATTGAACATTTCAATGCATAGATATACGTAGAGTATATCTATACAGAACTAGAGTATACGTAATGCAGATCTTTGCACAAGTGTACAATATAGTTTTATATTTTATTAGTATACGCACGCGTATATTCAACGAATCGAATGAATGTTCAGAGTCAGTATAAGTGTGTGTGTGTGTGTATATATATATATATATATATATATATATATATATATATATATATATATATATATATATATATATATATATATATCATGAACTGGCCCGAATTCCCACCTGTGTGACGTAGAACTGGACGGATAAGAAATCCGAATTACCCCTGTTGTACGTCATCAACCAGAACTTTTTTCTTGTATGGTACCGTTCATACATGCGGGTCGCGATGTGAACATAGACCGATTTGTCTTGATCGATGCCGTGCTCTCATGACACTTTTTCAAAAACGGTGACCCGATAAATCCACACATGGAAACACAGAAGGCATGTCCAGCGAAATTTCGAGTCGCTAAAACTATAGCTCTTCCCGAGAATCGAATGGGGATACCGCCGATCCAGTCGAGTCGCCTCGTAGATAGGGCCTCGTAAGGCTCAATGCGGACGTCGTACCTGGCGATCCCAGTTGGCGATAAACCTGAAATCTTCACCTCAACGGAAGTTCAACTGAATAAATGAGTACAGTGTAATCTTCGGGAAAGCAACATACAGGCACAAGCATAAAGTCATTCGACTAACAACGATAAATTTCCTTCATCATACAAAAAATTCAGTAAATTTTTGCTCGGAATCAAATCTCTAGCGCGGTGTAAGGCTGTAGCGCTATAACGAAGACATCAACTGTTGAGCTGTATATGCATTGCAGCGCTGTTGAATCCGATGTACTTCGAAAGTTGACTTAGACAACACTCAAATCAGAGTTTCCGTCAAGTAAAATTAGGATGTATCTACGGGTGAGATATATGTCACTGCAAACATCAAAGTCGAAACATTGACGACCGAGATCGAGATTATCGAGTTGACACCGGCATTGCAGAGACCGGTGACGGCAGTGTTGTTGAAGGCATAAACATGAGGTACACTCTGTGTGTCATCGAACGGAATCTTTCGCGCTCGCCACGGTCGTAAACTTGTGTGATATTTTGAAAAGCCACGGAATCTCTGAGAATGAGAATTACTGTTTCGTTCGTGTCGTTGGTTGCATTTACTTCATAAATCTATTTGTAAATATTCTGAATAACTCTGAATGCTAGGGCTATCCGTCACTGGCACGATGAAAGTTATGTCCACCGATGCATGCGATGTCTGACTTGCCTTGGCATCGGTACAGCGCGAGACAATGATTGACAGGTTCACGTGACCAAATCCGTACATCTGATTGGTGGAGATACCATTTGATGTAGCAAATTTCAGCTTGATGGGATTTATGAATGAAAGTATCTCCTGGGTGACGGGCCGCTTTACTCTTTAAATGAAAGTAATCCGCGTAAGTAAAACACAAATCGTGACGAAATTCATGCAATTTGTTACGATAATTTGGATCCATTCACGTGAACAGAAAAATAGAAGACTGTTCATGTGATAAATATATAATCCCATGGTATTTTTCTCTGTTTGACGTCATCGTATACTCGTGTTTTTCGCGGAGCCGCACAACTTCTCGCCTTTGGCTCGAAGTTGCACGGCTCCGCGAAAAACACTCGTATACGATGACGTCAAACAAAGAAAAAAAACATGGGATTATATATATATATATATATATATATATATATATATATATATATATATATATATATATATATATATATATATATATATATATATCAAGCATTTTCTCCAGTATTTTATATGTATTTAGTGATAAGTTAGTAGCTTGCTTATTCTATTACATTTTACATTATTGCCGCTCTTTTTCGTTTTCAGTTTATATATTATTAATTAATTATTATTTACTTATAATTTATTTTCATTTCAGAGTATAACAAACCCGAGTATCCTGTTGTTTGTTCACGTTTAAGTTTTTATTGCTTCCTGTTTCATGACACTATGAATATTACTTATTATGACATTTTCTCTAAAAAGCAGTAACATAATCACCCTACATTCACATCATTACATTCATTTCAGAGCCATACTACATCATTTTAGAATACATGGAACGGGGAAACCTACATACCTATCTGCGGGACGCAACATATATGAAGGGCGCCAAAAGCAAAGACTTTAAAGACGGAATCTTGGCACCTACAAACACTAACCTCTTGAAATATTCTCACCAAATTGCCATTGGAATGGAATTTATTTCGTCGAAGGTAATTAGATTTCTTTCTTCCAAGAAAATAACATTTACCTGCACGATGACCTGTTAAATTTTGCATGTCGAATTTCAACTAAATTGTTATTATAATATTTTATATAATGTAATGGATTAAATCTTTGTATTTTTTTTCTGCAGTGTGTACACCGAGATCTGTCAGCTCGCAATATTTTGGTGAACGAAATCGGCGTCTGTAAAATTGCAGGCTTTGGATTAGCCAGTAGCGTTGTTGATGAATGCGAATATAAGCGTAAGACGAAGGTAATCTGAAAAATACTTTGTATCCGAGCATACTTTGAATGAGCTACCAGTTTCCAATTGTCAACTATAATGGTTCAAACACTCATAACTCCTCTGATCTTTCCAGGGTCGCGTACCGATTCGATGGTTGGCTCCCGAAACAATTGATGGAACTGTGTTCACAACGAAGAGTGACGTCTGGTCATTTGGTATCTTACTTTGGGAAATTGTTACCATGGGTATGGGTATTTTGCAAGTTTTTTTATGGGTAGTAGGAATGTATACTGCACAGTATAATTCCTGACTTAAGTTCAGATTTGCCTTGTAATTATTTGTGAGCAGGTAGGTAGTTTTCTATAATAGAGGTATCCCTATTGAAAAAGCAGTCGATGCACAGAGCAACGCCTAATTACTGAAGCAAAATGTCAATTTCAATCAGTCGTATGTAGTTTGTGTTTGTTTGTTTTTATTTTGTATGGGTTTTTTCATCAAATACAGTCCCAGCAATACTAACTTTTAATCATTTTTACCTTTAAAAGTATGCGTTACCCCATACATTCTCAGTTAAATGTTGTGATAATAAGTTAAATTTGTGCTGCTATAATAACATGCAAATGCTAAGTAATGCCTTGTTGAGCTGAAGTGGCAAGCGGTTTTGTTATCATATTTTATCAAACAAGTATGTCTACGGTCTACTTGTCTTGCTTTTGATGACCGTATGGCATGTGAATCAATTTATTATGCACAATTTATTAAGCAGAATCAATATCCTTATCGTTGGCGACAAGCGTTTGTTGTGCATGAGCGTAGCAAAACAGACAATCAACTGCTTCCATAAACGGTGTAGCTGTTTAGAACGTGTGTGTTTGCACAATTCATAATATTCAAAACACTCTGTAAACACCTTAAATACATTGATTATATATTCATGCGCGTTTTTTATATCCAAGTCAATATGTTTGGATTGGCCAGACCACTTTAACAGCGTGAGATTTTACGGATAATGCGTCAACACTTGCGTAGATATGTTGTAGCATACTCAACAGTGTGATTACATAGCCTTCGGTGTGTCAATAAAAATTAAAATTCTAGTTCGGACAAACACTCATTTTACACTCGTTTACAAGCCCGTACTATTCATCGTCATTAACCATTTGACTTTTATGAAATGAAGATGCCAAAAACGGACCAAAATTTGTAGAAGTGGGACTCTAACTCTCTTCACTCTTTCCAGGAAACAAACCGTACCCTGATATGTCCAATATGGAAGTGAAATCATCACTGCAAAGAGGATATCGAATGCCAAAACATCCGCAGTGTGACGAAGACCTGTAAGTTAGCCGTTCACTGTGTTTTTTTGATTCGGGTTTTGTGCGATTTTTCTTTAAGTCACGAAATGCATCGATCTCTGGTGCTCGTTGCCTGTGACTTACCGGAACATTTGATACCCTATTGTTATTTAAAAAAAATTATAATCAATGAAGTATTAACAATATATATCCGTTTTCTATTCCGATAGAAATGTTGTTGCGGACTTACTGTACAAATGTATTTGGTCGATTTATTGTTTCATAAATTAAAACAAAAATCAAGCGGTTTCGTTATATAGCTTACACGCATCATACCAGTACATGTATGTTTATGTTGATTCTTTCGAAGATGCCCCTTACAAAATTGACAATTGGAATTTACAGGTATGCTCTTATGTTGAGTTGCTGGAGCGCTGACCCAAATGCCCGACCAAGCTTTTCAGATTTAAAGACGATGCTGGATAAACTTGTCAAAGATAAGAAGGTAATTGCCAAAATGAAATTCACTCGAATATTTTTTAGTACACATGCAAAATGGATGCCAAACCTTTCAAACATGTGCTTTACCATGACCATCATTCAGATGAAGAGTCATCGCATGCAAATCGTATATGGCATACGCATTTTATGCGACCATTCGTTTTTGGACGCGTTTTGTGTCAACCTTGAAGTGAAAACATGTAATTTTACAGTTTTAGGGTGTTTTGAATGTCTTATTTGTTGAAGTGCCTTTAAAAAGCTAGAATATCTTATTTCACCCTCAGTTGTACGACTAATGCTAGCATACGCTGATTTTGTTATGTACAGTTAGCGCGCATTTTTCTCCTTTTTTCATAGATCCACGTCGATGTGAAAGCCATAGGGCTATTCGAGAAAAGCGTACTTCAAGAATAGAATGATGAAGCGTTTCAATTATTTTTGAAGGATACGTTAAGCCGGATTCTGTGACACCACATAAGAGACGAAGCAGAAGCTAGAATACGCATGAGTTCCACAAAAGGAAATGATACGTTTCCTAAAAAAAAATTATATGGATCACCCGATAAAAATAGTTAGTTTTGGACCATTTAACATTAAATCACGAATTTGTATACCTATAATTCGGTGAGCGTCAACATGAAACACTTTTTCTCAGCTAAATAAAACTAAGTTTGGCGCAAATTATCAGTTACACTAAAAATGCGTTGTTCGAGGGTGGTCACTAACCTCCCAAAGAGGGAGCGTAGTCGACGCCCTCGCGAAACGCACAAGAGAGAAAGCGTAAAAGTGCCTTCGGGCGAAGGATCTTCCAGTCAAGTCTAAGTGACAGTGTTCTAATAACATTGTGTCACCATGCCATTGTTACGTGGTTGGGTGTAAATTGCTAAGAATAACGCTCTCAATTAAGGTATACCAAACCAGTTTCGGTGTATGACCTACCTACAAACTATAAGTTTAAAAAATATATTAGGACAAATTGAAACACATTGTAAACCCTTCCTACTTGTAGTTTCAAATTATTTACACAGGTCAAAAATGTATAGTATCCCACTGGGCAAAGAAGTTGATATACAACAACATAACACATATCGATTCTGAAAATGTGCCAAACACGTTCAGTATACTGTTATGTATACTAATAAAATGCATAAGTACGGTTTACACTTAGTGTGCAAAGATCTGCATTATGTATACTCTTGATCTGCAAAGATACACGCCACGTTTATCAACGTACTGAATTGTTCCATATACAAAGATATACGTTACGTATAGAATTATATTGTGTTCCGTAAACGTCAATAAATGTAAATATGCGGAACGTATTTTAGTCAAGTGTCGACGCTAACAAGTTTTCTTTTCAAGCGTATTCTATGTTACACAGATTAGTTCTTACAAAATGTATATGGTACTCTCCGTATATTTGTAGCATTGTCTCTATCTTATATGTTTTCTGAATTTGTGAGAAAGTGTATAACACGTGATCAAAGTAGTTTAAGAGTTAACAGCATCATAAATGATGACTCTATTATATGCTTGGGTTTGTTAAATGCAGAATTACAAAGTTTTTGTCATTTTAGATTTCTTGTCACATGTACAAACAATTTAATTAGCACCTGTAAAGAATCTTTTCTAAACGTGATTCGAAAATAATTATCTACGTAAATTTCATAAACTAAATGCAATTCTACGATTTTTTTATTAACCTACCTTCTTGATGCAAAGTATTGATCACATGTGCTTTAAGATTACCTGTATTGGTTATGAAAAGCAATTTCAACAACACATTCCTTTTCTTAAGAAAATAAAAATAACACTGTTTCAAAATGCTACTTCACTAGTCAACTTTAAAATTTTTATGAGCCTCACCACAATAATAACCGAGAAATGAATAAAGGCACTCGCTTGTGCTGCTAATGCATAAACATTGTTATGCCATTCTTCCTTATATTGTAAGGTTGTTATCAAGGCCAACGAAGTGAAAGGTATTTCGTCGTGTAAGGTAATACATTTTTAGATCATACACTTCAAATAATCGTTCCACGTATGCAAAGGGTAGGTCATTAGTCACAATGACGTTGGACAGGAAAAATTCATTATTGGCCAAATTGTGTTAATTTGCTGAGTCATGAACTAAATAAATTGGGATTTGCTGATCTTACATCCTCTTGATATTTACATTCAAAACAACTTTTTTGAATAACTAAGCCTTTAACGATCATTTTTTGTAGAAAAAACGGAATGACGTCAAATGAACACTTTAAAACCATACTATTTTCACAAATGTCCAACTTTTTAAAACGCTAAAATACAAGCCGTTTAATATTTTGGCAGAAAACGTAATTTCAAAAGTCTACCCTTAGTTGATAAATAAATTTCACTCTTTCATTGACAATTATGAAATTCAATTTATGCGCGTCTTCGAGAAATGTTATGTCGTATTTTTGAAATCATGAAACGTTATAAAAATAGCAGAGAGGCAACAAAAAAAATAAACTTCATGGCACGATTTTTTATTTCTTAAAATTGTGTAGTAGAAAGATAAAATTTTCGTTTCACAATACATTTTTTACATGTTTTGGATTTGATTTGGCATTTTCTTTGATGCGTGTTTGTCGAAGAGCAGAACTCAATTGTTTTACACCTTTATAATTTGCTATCAGGAGGGATACATATCAAATAATTCGAATAGTTATTTTTCTGTGCATAACTGCGTAATACCTTTACACCTTTGAACCGCAGGACAATCACAATTTCCACTTTGTAACCTCAGGATATGATGGCGAATCATAGGAGACCCTAATCCTCTATCTAGGAGAAATCAGGTTTATTCATGGTGGGATTCCCTAACTTCTGTCCTGAGAATATCAGGGCAAATGATAGACACATCAATCCACAAATAAAGTGAGTAAGGGGTATTATTATACAGATGCGTCTGTAACCTATGTAGTTTCGTCGTAGAGAAAGTGTCTGTATCAGAGGACGCGCAGTCAAATAACTTTGACGCGTAGTACAAAAACTTTGGGTATTAGTTGACGCTACTTGACCTCTGACCTCAAAACACCTTTACGTCAACATGAAGAAAAAGAAGAGAATATTTTACATTTTTTCCAAAAATTTATATACTTCTGAACATTCGGGACTTCACAAAGTAAGTCATAGTCTGTCCAAAATAGATGAATTTGTAAGAAATTATGCTGCTGACATAAAATTTCTACCACGTGCACTGCGCAGCGCGGGTTGAAATTTCGTTTCGTTTTTCAATTTTTGCTCAGTAGGGGCCGTGGATGATTAAAACATGTGCACGGTACACGAATTTAATTGTCTTTTGCCTCAAGCCCCCTTCCCTCTCCCATCTCGAAAATTTAGAAGTGCGAAAATCCAACAAAGCCCTATTCTGTTTCTGAGAGCATAGCAAAAATAGTAACGTCTTAATGAAATCACACAGACACCAATGACTCCTACCCCCATTCCCCTCTAAAATCGATTTTTGTTGAGGGTGAACTCAACAAAGACTCAACCAATAAAATGAAATGAAACAGTGTATGCAAAATATTTTTTACGTTATTTTTCTCGTGCACTGAACCATATGTATATCAGAAGAATGTTTGTTTAACGCCGTTGCTGCACTGGCCTGGCACACGCCAGACAATAAAGCGATATTTAGCGATACATAGAACATATAGCGTGATGCTGTGATATAAAAAGTTTAAGTGCGATTTTTGCGCACAGTAATCACAATACAGCCGAACCGAGTCCCCCTGAACACAGAAGTTTTGTTAACCGTGCTTGTGTTTCAGTTATGCAAACCCCTTGCCTGTAACTTGAAATTATCAGTTTGTAATTCATATCAGAAGTTGTGACGTCATTGTAAGGTGCCCTCGTACGGTAGTGAAGTGACATCTTCACGGTGTAACCAACTATTGCTGTTGTTATTCGAATTAAATGCTTTGTTTTTGGTGTTTATATTAACATTGACTATTATCTTACTGACAATAGATGATAAATTGGTTTTACTTATGAATTTTGTTGTAATGTTCAATTTCCCCATCCTGAGTATGTTTATAAAATGGTTGGAAGTATAACCGTGAGGAAATAATCGAATCTCAGTTAACATTCATCAGTTATAAATTTTAAGGGGTAACAAAACTTAAAAAATTATGATTTTCATCAGACACTAAATTTTTTTACGTCGCCACTACGCATATTATACCCTAAGAGATAGGTGGCTTTAATCAGAATTTTAGGTGAGGAAGGTTTGAAAAGTCCATTCTATGTAAAAAACGGCGCTAATTCCAAAAAAAGCAGTCTTATTGACCCCACTCAAGACAAAATTGCCATTTTGGCCACTTTTTCCTCAAAAAAAGGTCATTTTTGGTCAAAAACTGAAAATCACTTGTTTTTTTTTTACATTTGGAGATCAAATGATGTATGAAAAGTTCATTCCATGTAAAAATGGGTGCTGATTTCAAAAAAAGCAGTCTTATTCACCAAACTCCAGACAAAATTGCCATTTTGGCCACTTTTACCTCAAAAAATAGTCATTTTTAGACAAAAATAACTTAAAACGATTCATTTTCTTCGCAATAATAGATAAAACGATGTGTGGAAAGTTCATTCCATGTAAAAATGGGTGCTTATTTCACAAAAAGTAGTCTTATTTACCAAACTCAAGAAAAATTGCGATTTTGGCCGATTTTCCCTCAAAAAACGGTCATTTCTAGACAAAAACGGAAAACCTATTGTTTTCTTCACATTCGGAGATCAAATGATGTATGAAAAAATCATTCCATGTAAAATTGGGTGCTGATTTCACAAAAAGTAGTCTTATTTACCTAACTCAAGACAAAATCGCCATTTTGGCCACTTTTCCCTCAAAAAATAGTTATTTTTAGACAAAAAAAACTAGAAACGATTCGTTTTCTTCACGTTTGGAGATAAAACCATGTCTGGAAACTCTGTTCCATGTAAAATCGGTGCTGATTTCAAAACAGACAGTCTTATCGACCTCACTTA
>LD390825.1:188891-227608 GCA_001465055.1 Ptychodera flava
AATAAGCCTTTACAATGTAACTCTCATTCAATTCTCATTACTATGTAACTCTCAGGTAAATCAATTGAATTCCTTATAATCAAAATTCATTAATTTTGCAAGTTACTACTGTAAACAAGACAAGTCAACAGATTTTGTAGACAACATATTACTTTTTCTTTCCTTTTCATCCTTTCTATCGTGATTCACATCAAGTCACGTCTTTTTTGAAGTAGGATTACAAAGACATCGCAAAATTATTGAGTAGTCGTACATAGTATAGTACTGATGGAAAAAAAAAAACGCTTAGGCCAAGAAAAATACAAAAGTTTGTTTCTCATCCTCGCGCTAATGAATTGAGACCTGCCGCGTCAACCTTTTTCAGCTCATTGGGAAAAAATGAAAAAAAAAAAACACAAAACACGCGACAATAGTGCATAACACAGTGCTGTATAAAACAGAACTGTAAACAAAATAACTGACATTCCATTCAGAATTATACACATGTTACTGTTATATTAAGTTGACAAAACTGCATTACTGAACTAAAAGTCAAACCGCAGAACTGTTGCTGTACAAAAATACTAAAGCAACACTGCTGTGCATTTATTTCTGCGTGCATTCCTTTGTCGTTTTCATGTTTTGCGTTCTTGTAGGTTAAAGGATAAAATAATTGAGAAGAAAAACAAATCGCGTCACCCAATCATTTTTGCAATATGTCCAGGATGAGAAACAAACTTTTTATTTTTCTTGGCCTTACCAGAGTTCACTAATACATATATATTAGGTTCCTGCATATTAATCACTGATATACTTACCTTTTTCAAATACGCCAGATGGAGATATTTTCAATAACATGAAATATCGTCAATTGTACGAATAAATCATTAATATTCTTTGCTTAATCACTTATACGCAGTTACCTCTATCGGTGACGTATCCAATATGAGTGGGAAATTTGCGATGTTGGCTGTCGGTGATTGCGGTATTGTAATTGGTCTGCTAGAGCCAAAAAACAGTCCCGAAGGAAAAAAGGTTCTTTAGTTTTGTTGCTGGTCCGATTACTTTGCTAAAAAATGTTTTGTGATAATCACATTTATATGCGAAGCAGAGTATTCCCACGATTTGTCTGTCTAACTTTCGTTGCAGTACGAACCACTAACTTGATCTAAATGTTGCTACACTTCTGGAATGGGGTTGGAAAGTTGTTTCTGCAGAAATTTGTAACAATTTAAGCTAAACGGAAAAAATGAATTGTAGAAAACAAAATTGAGTACGAGGCAATGTGATAACAAATCGATCTATAGATCTATCTATATATCTATTGACCAATTTATCTAATCGATCGATCGATCTATTGATTAATTAATTTATATTTCTATCGAATTGATAGATTCTTCGTTCTATCGATCGAACTGCTAATCAATTTATCTATCGATCGATTGATCGATCGATCACCCGACCATCTATCAAATATTGATAGATAGATAGATAGATCTATCGATTGAGTGATCGCTTTAACTATCGAAACATCGATCGACCTATTTATCTATCTATCTATCTATCTATCTATCTATCTATTATTTAATCTGTCTGTCTGTCTGTCTATCTATCTCTCTATCTAATATCTATCCTTCTATGAATCGATCGTTCTATCGCTCCCCATGACTCGCTTAATCAGATATTTTCACTTACTTGATACGTCTTTGGCTGTTTTGATACGGTAATGGTTGACTTCTCTATGGAATTGCTTGATTTAATCGTTATTGGTTCATTGAAACGTTATCGGTAAATTTGTTGATGCGTTATCAGTTAGGAAAAATTACTACGTTATCGGTATATTTTTACTACGTTATCAGTTAGAAAAATTTACTACGTTATCGGTTCGTAACTACGTTATCGGTTGATTTACTACGTTATCGGTAAATTTTTACTACGTTATCGGGTTTGATACGTTATCGGTTAGTTACTACGTTATCGGTTGTAACAGGCGGTCTTATTGACCCCACTTAATAAAAAATTGCCATTTTCGGTTACTTTCCCGTCAAAAACGCCCTTTTTAGTAAAAAAAAATAGCCACATCTTCATGATCTGTATTTGTAACTGTTAGTTTTGTTCCTTTCAAAATAAATGGCAAGCAATCGTCACCAGAAATTAAAACTTCTCCTTTCCCGTTACATTATCTGTCTGTCATCTTCATTTTTCTCATTGTTAAAATGATCAATCATCATCATCATCATCATCATCATCATCATCATTATCATCATCATCATCATCATCATCATCATCATCATCACCATCGTTGTTGTTGCTGTGGTCATCATTGTCGTTGTCATTGTTGTCGTCATCGTCATCTTCATTAGTGATATCTTGTGGTTGAATGATCTGAGCAAGAATGGTTGGCATTTGATTACCAGTAAACCAGACTGGTAGAAAAACTCCATCAACCTCTTTCCAGCCATGATCTGTAGGCTCAATGTTTTCAAGAGGATCTCGTAGATGTGCATGCTTCCTTAGATATGCCACATAATTGCATCGTTTTAATTTTTGTTCAAGAACATCTTTGCATGGTGGCAGCATACTTGCATCAATTCCCTTTATTTTCCCCAGTGGACTTCTGGATTGGTTTGTTTATATTTCATGAGAAAAATTTTCAATCTCGCCTCATTCACAGATGATAATGTTCCCTGACCATAGAGTGAACATACATATCGCTCTATCAGGTTATCGTCATCAGCAAAGTTTATATTCTCTCCAAGAATGCTGAGTCCTTCAAGACAGAGAGGATTCTTTGCTGCTTTCTTCCATGGGTTCACCTTTCCCCGCCTGAAGAAGGGTGATGTGTAGTCACATCCTGTCAGAGCATGGTAGCCCGGTAAAGCCTTGCAAAGAACTGGGCCAATGTGATTTCCCAGTGCTGTAATATTGACATACCTTCTAGTGTTATCACTTGAATGTCCAAGATCCATCCACAGATTGGCATTAAGTTGTATGGCATGGAACAGCAGGTTGACCATAATATCAGTGTCTGTTGCCCGGACGACAACATTCTGTCCTGGTATTGCTCTCGATAATATGTTGAGATGGTATACTAGGCGGGTATCGGCCTCCACATGTGAACATATATATTCAGGTGCCTCAGTTTGTTCAACAATATCTGTCAAAGTAGCTGTATATTGGATGCAGTGTCCCTCATGTGCAACGATAACTCTCTTTTGCTTTATGATAGATGTATAACTGTTATTCTTCCATTCTTCAATGAAGAACTTGAGAAGAGCAGTTTTAAAATTTGCTGATCTCAGTGCGTATCTGAAATCTTTCGGACGTAACTGATCTGCACCAGTGATGTGAAATGATGCATCATTTGCACCTCTCATATTTTGCTCAGCATTCTTTATACTTTTCACATAACTGTCACAGAAAAAGTGAACTTCACCTGCTTGTACACTGCATATGATCCGCAGGACCAGCTCAGCCACTTTTCCAAAATTCAATGGCAGATCAGAAGGTAATGACTGGATTATAAACATTGCGTCATAGAGAATCGCGTCAACTCTTGTTGGCGGTGTGTGTCGAATCATACCTTCAAGATGTTTGGAAAGTTTATACTTTGGTGTCTTCTTCATTGTGCCTTAAATGCTGGCCAAAGAGAGAGGAACTGGTGTTAGTGGAAAAGGAAATACTTTCTCAAGCTCAATCTTACTTGTACAAGCAAGGTAAACCAACCTGCCAAGCAAATCCCGTGTTGTCTTGAATTCTACAACCTTTTCATCTTTACCTCGTAAGTTACTCTTGGCAGCCGCACTTGCAAAGTTTCTCACTTTCTGTCTTGGCAGTGGTCTCTCAAATCTTGAAGGATCTTTTAAGCATCCTTGAAGAAAATCTTATTTCAACTTTTTCCCAAACACAAAGAGATTTAATGTGTCATCTTATACATAATCTGGCATCTTTTTGCCATCTGCCAAACAATACAGATTGCTGTCTTCAATCAAGGACTCAACAAAAGGATTCATAGTTGTCTCGATCATTTTTGAAATACATTCCAAATCTTTGTGGAATTTACTCACTTTTGACTTCCATGTTTCATGGGAGGGACTAAAATCTTTCTTTATGGCAGCTTTTTCAAAAAGATATCCTACAATGGTACTTCTGGCCGATCTAGTAACTGTCCATCGTATGGTTGCTCCTTGACTTTGATGGAATGCAGAGATTCCAGTCTGTCGTGATGCTGCATCAGCATTTATCGTGCTCTCTAGCACTTGATCCACTGGTTGTCTTGCAAATGAATTGGATGACAACCTCACAGATAAACCACCCCTTTCAAGTTGTTCTCTAATGCCAGGGTGTGTGGTATCCATATTCAAGAGCCTTAGATAGTACAAACACATATAGTGTGCATAGTTATGGCGATTTGCTGCGAAGAAAATGTCAATCATTTCCCCAAGCATGAAGCAGAAAAGATCAACACCATTTGTTTGTACAGCTCTACTGAACAACATGTAGATATCAACCATATCAATATAATTTCTCCAAAACTGAGCATTAACACCATGTTTTCCAGCTCTGGTAGCATCACAGAATCTGTCATACCTCCTCATGAATGCTATGTACTCATCTGTTTCCTCGAAACCTTTCATTTTCTCAGGGGATGGTGACGATTGAACAACCTTTAGACCTTCAACCAACTGCCCATTACTATCATTTGCTTCTTCCAGTTGTAAAAACAAATCTAGATGCTTGCTCGCCATCGCATTTGAAAGGAGAACATGCATTCTTCTTGTCTGATTATAGTGCTTTCCTGATTGAAATGCATCCAGAGAACCCTTTGTAAGGGCACCACTCTCGATTAAAATGTGGGCTGCACCTGACCCATCCATCAGGTACTCCACTGCTGACAGATAGCGAAGCATTATATGAAATGCCCCAAAACAGACAAAAATATTGTCATACTTCGGTCTCATGCTGTCCTGCAATTATGAAGCAGGTTTGGCGATAGCTAAGTCATATGTTGTTGTAATGTAATCTCCCTTACACTCTTCTGCAACAGTTACATTTCTTTGCATAGTTTCATTCACAACGTCATGCCTTGTAGGCGGGGCTCCGAAATTTGCCAAATAGCCTATTTTTTGAGTTGGTAGATCATCTTTGGTTATTGTAGAGTTCCAGCCAGACCACATTGGTACTTTTGTTTTGTTTTGCAAGATATTATCCAGGCAACATCTCTTAAAAAACAGGAATGGTAGTTTACAGGCCTGTTCACTGTAACTATACCAAACTGAAAGTGTGATATCATAATTTTTTTTCTTACTGGTTCGAGCAATGTGTTTGGAATGTCAAGGCTTCTTTTACTTTTCCTGCTCACAGAAGGAACTGTATCCATTGGTGCATTTGAAGGTGTCGATGAATGACCTGATGATGGTGGTGAGTTAGTGATGGAGGTTGTGGTTGTTGCATTGGATGGTGGCAAAACAACGGGAACTTTATTTTGGATACAGATTCCATGTGTGTCATGATACGTTGATTGGTCGTAGTTGTCCCATGCTGTTATTGTGCTTAGCCCCTTTTTTGCTTCTAAGCCGTCAGGAAGAATACGATTCTTCTCAATAATTGTTGCTGCAATCTGAGTCTCATATTCTTCTGCAGTATGATATCCTATACAGTGGCCAAAGTGATTAACAATTTCTTGCACCTTTTTGGAACCAGTAATACTTCTCAAGCCCATGCCCAGAAGTATGTGTTTAGCTGGTTTCACTGTTCCACGAGTTACTTTGTAAATATCATCTTCAGCTGATGATTTAATATACCTCTCAACTCTCTGACTGGCTTCGTCTTTTGAGCCAGTGTACGGAATCCTATAAAACTGCAATAGTTCAGCAGGTATATCTGTACACTGGCCATTGTGAATTGCTTCCACTGTAATGGGATGTGGGAGTTCATTCTCACAGAGTTTCTGGATCTTTTCTCTGAGGAACAAAGCAACATTTTGTATTTCATTTTCCACAGCATCCTTTACAAAAGAGAGATATGTACCCTGCTTCTTACTTTCTTGATCAAGTCGAAGCTTGCTTCCATAGAATTCTTTAATTTTGGACAGAAGATGGTATTGTTCTGGGTTAGGCTCAACGAATCCTTCTTCTTTGAGGAATTCAATGTAGGTTTCATTGACATTAACCAATTTCATTCGTGAGTCTTTCAAAAAAAATTCACAGTTTATATATGACAATAACTTTAGAAAAGCATTTTCCCGTCTATTTGTATTTGTTGTGCCCATCTCGTTTTCTTCTAATTTAGTTGCTTTTGAAATATACCTTCTTCTGCATGTATTGTGATATTTGACTTCTTTAGCTATGAAATCAATATTTCCAAATTCACGAAGGAAAGGCTCATCTTTTAGTTGCCTCGCTGCATTTAAAATGCTGTCTTGTCCTGGTCTAGTCACACATTCAGATAGTGTTTCAAAACCACCGGGAAAATGCTTGCGATCTAGGCAATGCAGAAAATACACTTGCTTTGAAGCACTCCGGTAGTTGTAGTAGTTCCCACTGTTGATTTCTCCACCCTAGATCTAGTTTCCACAACATCAGAAAAAGTTTTTCTTTGTTTTGAATGTACCTGATATGATGTAAAGTTACTATAACAACTACTGTGAAAACCATAATGTGGCAATGGTTCAACTTCAAAGTTAATAGAATCACATAAAACAAGGTACTTTGATCTCTTCTGATATGCTTTCCGTAATTGAGCTATCTCGCCTGCTGTCTCCCATGTCTGTTTTGTAAAATGAGTTACTGCCTCATTTAAATGTTCTCTATCACCACGCACATGCAGCACACACTGCAAAGGCAACTCTAGATTGTCATTCATCTTATTAAAAGACAGGAAGGCTGTTTCATAAAGAGAATATAGTATGGAGGGATAGACTTGAAAGTAGACACCTACTTGATTTCTTTTTACAAAGGTACTCAAATATCGATCCACTGTATTTTGTTTTTCAATTCAATCAGTTAACAAATTGTACTGTATACTCTAAAGATTTTTTTGTATCTCGGAGCCACAAAGAGTTACTAGTAACTTGTTACTTCATTTAATAGCTGTAGATTGTTCTGATACAGGATTGTAGAGAAATTATCTGTAATTAAACTTTTATGGAAGCACAAGCTTACAATACGCCTATTATATCAGCACAGATGATGAAAGCTTTTCTCTCAGCTCTGCTTCATCAAAGCCAACACGAGTAACTTAAACGAGAAGAACATGAATATCTCGTAAAAATTTCTTGAACCTTATTAGCATTCAAATGTACTTGTAATTTTTCGTATAATGTGAATGTTGCTATACCTTTCTTAACTTTTTAGGAATAATGAAACAACACCAAAATCCGAACCACATGGCAAAGAAATCAATCTTTCATCACAAAAACTGCTAACATTTGGCGAACAACGTCATTCTATGTTCTAAATATAACCTATCTGATGTGATATATTACTTTTTTAATTAATATCGGTCACCGACCGGTCTTGATCCGACACAGATTTTCGGCACCAATTCGCCTCGCAAATAGTCGCACGTAGACAAACCTAATACGCCTCACTGACGTCACCAAAGTGAACTCAGTGGCGCACCGTTAGAGATGTTGCTATCCATATGAGAGTCTATTTACGCAAGGGGATAATTCACACTTATGCAACACACACGAACAGAAAGCACAAAACAATCATACAAAACCAGAAACAGTGGGTTTACGCCAAACATCGGGGAGCTTTTTAGTCCACCATGACAGAAATGATAATGGTCAAACACACGATTTAATATGCATCAATAGATCTCCAATTGTGAAAAAAAATATTTTTTTCCTTAATTTCTTCTCAAATGATCTTTTTTAACAAAGAATTGGTAAAAATGGCAAGTAATAAGACTGCTGTTTTTGAATCAGCACTATCTTTTACATTGAATGGAATTTCCATACATCATCTGCTCAAGAAATTTGAAGAAAACATTTTTTTCAGTTTTTTTTCTAAAAATGACAAGTTTTTTGAAGAAAAAGTGGCGAAAATGGCAATTTTGTCTTGAGTGGAGCAAATAAGACTTTTTTTTCAATCAACACCAATGTTTACATTTGAATGGATGTTCCATACATCATTTGATCTCCAAATGTGCAGAAAACAATAGGTTTTCCGTTTTTGTCCAAAAATGACCATTTTTGGAGGGAAAATCGGCCAAATGGCAATTTTGTCTTGAGTTTGGTGAATAAGACTACTTTTTGTGAAATTAGGACCAATTTTTACATGGAATGAACTTTCAACACATCGTTTTATCTATTATTGCGAAGAAAATGAATCGTGCTAAGTTATTTTTGACTAAAAATGACTATTTTTTGAGGTAAAAGTTGCCAAAATGGCAATTTTGTCTGGAGTTTGGTGAATAAGACTGCTTTTTTTTGGAATCAGCACCCATTTTTACATGGAATGAACTTTTTATACATCATTTGATCTCCAAATGTGAAAAAAACAATTGAGTTTCAGTTTTTGACCAAAAATGACCATTTTTTGAGGAAAAAATGGCCAAAATGGCAATTTTGTCTTGAGTTGGGTCAATAAGACTGCTTTTTTTTTAATCAGCGCCGTTTTTTACATAGAATTGACTTTTCAAACCTTCCTCACCTAAAATTCTGATTAAAGCCACCTATATAGTTATTTAACGCATGCATGAATATTCGAAGTAGATTGTGTACAAAAAATGATTGCATAAAATCTGTTTGGACGTTAGACGTACTTTGATCGTAGTTCAGTCAACTCGTTCATAAACTATGAGCGTCATGTCTGTAGGTATAATTCTACCAACGCCAAAAATAACTTTTAGCTTGCCACGCATCATCTTTTTGGTAATCGGTGGTGTCCATCTGAAGATAGTGACAATATATCCCGTTTCGGATCGTCAAGTACCCATTGTCTGACCCTCAATCTTTTCAGGGGTTTTGATGAGACCAAAACGCAAGAAAATATTCCGTAATGCCGCGCTTACGGCTTATTTTCTTAGCTTCTTCTGTGTCACTATTCATAAGCGGTTCTATGGGTGACCTTTTCCCAGTTTTATTTACATGCATGTAACATAAAATTAGTTTCTCATGAAGTTATCTTTGAAACCCATGTCTAAAACTATAAGTTTTATCTTTGCGAACTTGCTTTTACAACGGGATAAAGAGGTAATTAGGTCGGGTACGCTTATAAATTAACGCAATCCTCTGCTGTATTATTGTCTTTGCTCGCTCCAAATCTGTAATTTGTAACAATGCAACATTCAGCCAAAGCGCACCTAACACTTTCGAGACATTTAGAGAACAATATAAAGAGTCAATTGTCCAAAAATAGTTCCAATCTTTTCAGAAACATACGCTGACTGTTGAGTGTGTTTTCTTTAGCGAGAACTTGGGGTAGTAACTTTCCTTTTGTTTGAATTTTTAATTTCCAGATTATTGTGTTTAGCTATGATTCTAGTCCATTTTCTGTTGTGCTTTGTTCAATGCAATAAACGAAAACAATGTTCTCTCTTCTACCTCAGCGAAAAACTTTGCTATGGAGTACATTACTCCAATAAAAGTGTTCGTTTATATCCAGGCCATTACCGCAAATGAAACTAAAATAAATTGCCTTAATGAAATTGCCATTTTATGCGTACAAATATTTACACTGTTTGAATTCACAATGTGTGATTAACTATAGTTTATGATAGACATTTTAAGGAGGACAATGAAATGTCGGGGAACAGTGTTACTATTTTAACAACAACGGCGTCATATAAGTTAATAACAGTTTGGCGAACGACTGATAACTATTAGCCTTTTATTGTTCAATTGCCATAAAAAGTAGATCTGAAAGTTCAAAAATGGCCTTCAGTGATCTATATCATATCATTTTCAGTTTAATACCGCCTTGCTCTAGGTTTATCAAACTGATTTTACAATTTGTGGTGATCATTCGATGAAGACATAATGCAGCTCTGATAACCCACGTATATTAATAGAATTTTATAGAATTAAGCTGCAAGAACGGTTACTTGAGCAAAGAAATGGTAGTAATTTGTATCATAAACATTGTTGTCCAATTTGAAAGCGCAAAATGCTCGGGCCATAGTGCTGTGTATGAAAGCATGAACAAGTTGTCTAGCTCTCTTTGACATCCTAAAATTAGGTATGTTCATATCTAATAAATATACTTCTTCTGAAAGTGATTAGCTAAAGTTTGTAATTATGTCTATTGATATCGTACCTTTAATTGTTTTGCAGCTGAGGAGATAAGAACAAGAGTTCAAAGGTTATCCAATTGTTTGAAATATGGTACTGGTGATAATCTGTTAGTGTTAGGATAGTATGCAACAATGTTTTGCAACATCCTGTCGATTTATTCCTAGTTGACTCATTTAATGACCTTTGGGATGGTGACCTACATTGCTTTTATGTTTTTATCACCATGAAACTGATTCATGGCTACTGAGCGCCGTATGTATCAAAGTATTTTTATCACAGACGTAATTAATGAATACGATGGTTATAATCGGGTTCGAACTCACAGCGTACGGTACCCAATCACCTAGCGGAGAAAGCTACAGACAAAACCGCTCGGCTAAATCCTCAATCTCTAAAAGATTGATTCAATAACCGAGCTAAAGTTGCTACAATTCTGACATCGCCCTCTCTACTCGCCGTACAGCTCGTGAAGCATTCACGTTCGTACACACACTATCATACATCGCATACAAACTTTATCTTAGCGAAGCAATGAATACACCGCTTTGCTGGGCGGAAGACAGCCTCGGAGACAATTGAAGAGGACTCTATCCTCTCCGAAGACTTAACAAGTGGGGACTGTTCATCAACGAAGACTTGTTCTTTACCTTCCAGGTGCTTTTGACACTGTCAATCGCACTATTTTGTTAAATACCTTACAGTATCGCCTTGGTATCACTGGTCGTGCTTTAAGTTGGTTCAAGTCATATCTTTCAAATCGCAGACAATGTGAAATTGTACACTGTCACCTCACTATCCCGTTGATATTGGTGTACCACAAGGTTCTGACCTTTGACCTATAATTTTCAATATTTACTCATCTCGTCTCCTTGATGTTTTACCCAAAAACACGACTGTAAATAAAATTTTATGCAGATGACTAAAGCATGTATATAGTTTTCTTTTTTTTTCATAGAGTATTTTATATTGTTACAATCACAATTCTTAAAGCATTTATCTCTCTTGTCAGGCAATGGATGTCTTTTGACTTAGCGTGTCTAAATGATGATAAAACTGAGTTTATAATTTGTTTCCTCTTGTAATGATCCCACTGACAGTGGAACAAGGAAAATTCGTATCGGTGATGCATTGATCACCGCTAAGTGCAATGCAAAGTCCGCGGGTGTTCTTCTTGATTCATGTCTTTCTATAAAAAAACACACGTCGGCTCCATCTGTCCACTATGTTTCACGTTCGTCACATTGCCTTCATCCGTAAATATTTGTGTAGGACTACTTCTACACAGTTAGTTTATGCTCTAAATTTTGCTGTACGGTATACCGAAATATTCAATTAGTCGTATATGACACATACAAAACATTGCTACCAGGATTGTTACCCCTTCAAATTGTCATGCCCACACTTCTCCACTTTTACAGGAATTGCACTTGTTGCAAGTTCATCAAAGGATTACTTTTAAGATCTTTATAATCACTTTCAGATCTCTTCAAGGTTCTGCCACCAAATATATAACAGAAATGTTACGTCTACGTCTACACACAAAAAAAGCGTAATCTACGCTCTGCAGAGCATTTCAAGCTGTGTCCGGTCAGAGTGAAAAACAATAAAATATGATGACAGAGCTTTTAGTGTTGCTGCTCCCAAATTGAGGAACGCTTTTTCCTTTTATATGAGATGTAAATGAAATCATACAAAAATGTAAAATGAAGCAATGCAGTCCATTGTTCAGCACGAATGATCGAAAGTCAGTCTTTGCTTGAGGCATCAGCTGCTTTTGTAGACTAGAGTGGATGGATAGATAGAGAACATCAAAGTGTGTTTGTAAACCGTTTAAACTCAAGAATCCATGCACGGCGGTAGATGGAAGTTGGTCACAACTTGGCTCGAGGTATGAAGCAGGGGCTTTGTTCAAATCAAGTTGATCTGATAAATGCAACAGGACGTATATATTTTTTAGGATTATTTCGTGTATTTGGTAGACCATTCTCTTCCATTAACTGACCGACACAATTTTCGAACGCAGCCATACGTGACGTTTGTCACTTACCCTAAGCAGTTCTGTGGTTTTCTGGTGCCAAAGGAAAACCATAAAACATTGTTTAAAATTCAATTTGCACATTTCGATTGATTTAACCTCATAAGTTTTGATCACACTATGAGTTTCTTGGGCGTTGTAGGGTCCGTGTTGATGGTTTGCAAATACAAGAAACTGTGTGCGTACACACGATCGAATTTAAGTCTTTGTTTTGAGACTGACACCGACTGCAACACCTCTATGGTTATGTTAGGCATTACGGCAACAGCGAGAATTGCTTATGGATTTATCGCCGTTTGATCACCCAGGATTTCAAAAAGTTCATCAAAGAATGGCATGGTCTTCCTTCCCCGACCGCTTCTGATATTTTAGTCGATCATTGAGTTTTGCCTTCATGGTTTTTTTATTTTTCGGTGACATTTCTAGGGTCTTTTCTTTAGTCCCTTGACTGCCCCCTGTGGGTGCACTTTATATTTTCATATGGATGTATGCCGCCCGATATGACCTTTGCTTTGTAATCAAGTAATGTTTCGGGTTTTAGGGATGGAAATCGATCCAGGGATTTTTGTGAAAAAGTGGCCCATTCAAGGGTTACATGCCCACATACCTTTTCCATAGGAGTACCCGCAGGGGCTCGGCTACTGCTACTTTACCTGCCCCAAGTGTGTTGGCATATCAGTATCAAAACATATAATAAATTGAAGGAATAAACATTAGCAGACCGTCTAAGCTAATGGTATATGCTGTTGCGTAGATCGCCTTGGCCCACGTGCACAAAGTCGCTTGAACAACCGTTAACTCAGCTGCCGAGCAAAGCCAATCGACTGTGGGCAAGTCTATCTGCTGTGTCTCAGGAAGTGCCGTCCATGAAATTCTGAATGCTCTCTTTTCGCCATACGGGAAGCAAAAGCGCTACTTTCTCTTCGGGCCTATTATTATCACATCCGACTGTGTAAAGCACGCCTGTCATGGTTAAACTCAACGACAACTAAACAAAGACCATAGGCAGGCGTGGACCATAGGTAAACTCGAAAATATACTCAAAAGTCGCCGCATCGGTATTTTACCACTTTTTGAACAAATTTATGCTGATTTTATTAACGAGATCCATTCTGGCTGTTTGCGTGATAATTCCTGACCGAAACTACCGGCAACTGTTCACCGCGTACGGAGCAACAGTTTTGTGTCGGCACTTTCACGTTGACTCCCTCATCATTTTCCGTTCAGGAACATGTAAAAAGCAATAGAAAAGCAATTTTTCTGCACATCTGGTCTCTTTGTATGAGAAAGAATGTGTTTTGGCCCATTCTTAGAAAAAAATAAAATCGCACGGCTTATTCACAGCTCAAAGCTGTTTTTGTCAAGAACGGATTGTTGCAATTGTCAGACCTGATTTGCCGTTTAAGCCCTATGCCCGATTGCAGGTTTCCATTTGTAAATTTATCTCATAAGGTATAATTAAACGAGAAAATTCATTTTTCAATATCTTTTTCTGTACATATTTGCTTTTGATGGGCGAAATTTACCTTTAACGACACAATCTACCCGGGTCAACATTGACGTCTATTTTCATGCTCATTGGTCAACTGATCAAATAATCCTTCTTCCACATTTCACTACGGCGCAAGTTTGGCCATCTTGGGTGGTTTTTTGTTTAGTTCAATTTATTTGTTGAAATTATCGACACTTTAAAAGCCAGAGGAATATATTCGGATCAAATCACTCTTAGGTCAGCTTTTGTCAATTCGGTTCAGTACATCTGTTAGGTCGTCACTCGATCAGCTTGTCATTGTTCCGTGCATGGGTTGACCGAGATCATGATCTGAGTTCAAAGGTTACGATGTTTATTTCACATTCATGTCTTTTCGTTGTCTTTTCTGTCTCCGTATTTTGTGGTCATTGTTCTCGATTTTCGCGAAGATAGCTTTGCATTCTCGCTGCAAAGTCGCACTTCCAAAATAATAGAAAATCCACATGCGATTTTGACGCACAAAAAACGAAATGAGCTTTCACCCCCTCCCAAAAAACGAAAAAAACTACGTTTTTCGTGCGTCAGCTTTTATTATCGACGGCCCTAACGTATATACTAGTAAGGCACAAGGCTTACGAATATGGCGAAAGTGTCTGGCCTTCACAACGCCAGACACTTTAACACATCTCGCAGGGCTACAAGACATGTCGATCAACATTGTAGAAAGCTTTGTCTCCACATAGTTAACACCTAATGCCTGGTCATGAGGGTTATAGCGCCTGTTTATTACCCTTAGGGCCCGTGTGTTACCAGACACACATCGCTATTCCCCGAGGCCGTAGGCCGAGGGGTTTAGCGATGTGTTTCTGGTAACACACGTCCACGAGGGTAAAAAACGGACGCTATAGCCCGAAGAAAGACAAGGTTATAGGTGTTTTATAACAAACCACAAGCTCATGTTGATTATATTATATGGTTTTAAATGTGTTTCCATATTTTGCACCACTACAATCCATTGTGAAAAGTTTACTGGGCGATGTTTCCACAGCGGTGTCAGTTGTACGTGGTAACACTTTGCTTCAAAAAATATTCCAATCATACCTAGCGACAGCCTTAGTTGCACTTTAATCATTTCTGTCTATGAGCTGTTCAAGTTCCTACGTCGTTAGAATGTTGGAAAGTGTTGGGAAATCTGTTTTAGAGAGAGTGTCGTCGCTCATCCTGGACGCACATCTCGTTCTAGTCACCCGCCATTGTTGCAAAGCTGCAGACGACACTACGGTCACTTGTACCGGGCACTTTTCTAAAACTATTTCCCTGGGGAAATGGCTTTAAAAAAATTCTGTCTGACGTCACTTTTGTCGATCCGGTGGTGACTAGACGTATCTATTTTATCGTCACGTGATGTATTTTGGCGAATCGCGACACGGAATTAGCACGGGGTGTGTTATAATTAAATGTATGGCGCTACGATATTTGTGCAGTATACATAGCACTGGCTGGCAGGGATATGGGTTGCAGGCGTTTTACGGCCTGGCCGTATACACTGTACTGTAACTGTTTCTGATTTTCCGGCCAGCTAAATTCAAGCCAAAAATAAACCGGCTTGTTTGTCAGTAAACGGATTGTCTTAAGTTTTGAATTTTTGCTTATATTTGGCTTCCTGGCATGCCAAGTCTGGTTTTTGTGCAAGCCAAAGTCGTTTCCAATACTGGCTTACGAGCAAAGCGAAGCTAAGAAATTAATGGCTTTAAGCAAGCTAACTCTGAACATGATATGACATATATGCATGCCATTCCAAGATCACTTCAGTTTGCAAGTTAGCCAGATATTACTGAACAATTGTTTATAGACAATCCACTACAGTATGAACTTGACTTGCTAGCAAGCCATGTTTAAGGTACTGTGGCTCGCTAATAATCCAGAGAATGCTGAACAGTGGCTTATTTCTAAACCGATATCACAATTCTCTGGCTCAACGGTAAGCCAATTCTGGTTCCATCTGGTTTGAAGATAAGTTAATATTAGTGCAATGTGGTTTACCGACAAACCAATTTTTTGACCAATTCTGGTCTAAAGGCAAGCCACTATGAGAATTCCTTTGGTTTACAAACAAGCCATTATAAGCTGGCATGCAGGCATGCCTATCCAAGGCTATTGTATTGCTTACAAACAGACAAGTTCAATATGAATCATATTGTGTGGGAGTTTGATGGGGGTTGGGTGGGATAGGGAATAACCTATTAGGTCCTCTACGTGATGAAGCAACACTTAGTAGTATTGTACCACATCTGAAACACAGACAACACCTGAAGTAGTTAGAAATCCTGCAGACTACATAAAAACAACAATAATGAAAGTATAACAATCAATATCAGACTAAAATGTATTACAATTTGACAAGAAACGAAACAGTAATTGTTGCAACATAATCAAATCGTATACTTACAGGTGTATATTCACTAAAATGAGTTCCTTTGAATGCTACTTGTAAAATCACATTGGTAACATAATTTGAAGGTATAACATTGACCTCATGCATATGATGCCAAATTGCTAGCAGTTTCAATAGGAAACCCCTGCACACTGCAGACTACTCATAATTACCAGGCCATTTACATCGCATCCCTGTTTGGTCTTTGCTGATTGCTACATGTCTCTACAAATGGACATGTTCCTTTCATACATCTGATGTAATCAAAGTTTGAAACCCCACATAACTAAGCAAACCTTGCACAGCATTGTCTCTTTCCCTGCTGCAGAACATAAAACCTTCAAGAAACGACACACACTGCTTTCTCCTTCCTAGACGAGCACACCTAAACAGGGCTACTTTGCATCTGTGCTTGGCAATGTGAGTTTTCCTGCATCCTGGAATATAAAAGATGCAAACATAAAACACTGGTAAAACACTCGGTATCCAGCTAGTAGTACAATGAAGGCAATGCGTAGCTACTAGTATGTTTAGAGAAATTGTACAAGTATATTGTAATGTTCATTTGCAGTATTGTGAATTATGTTCACACATATTCGACAGCAGGAACACAACTAAGGAAATATCAATACTGTACTCACTTCTTAAGTTCGACTGGAGAAAAATATGATTTACAAAAAGGCGAATTGATAGAATGAAAATAAAAGTATGGAAACTCTACAAGTCAAATTGCCGGAATATTTTTTCAATGGTCATAAGGCCTTAATTCTTTTGGTGCAAAAATAAACCGAAATGGCTGTTAAGTGTAAAGTATTTTAGCATGAAAAAAGATAGCTCTCAAAAGCCATTGTCACTGTCATAGACCTTGCTCCATCACTGCAATAGCAATAATAAGTAAAACTATGGCTCGAAAGTCACAATGATGAATTTCAATTCCAGAATATATATTCAAAGGCAAGATATATTGGAGTCATAGTGCAATGCCCTTTTTCAGACTTGCAAAGAAGTTGAAAAGAACTCTGAGAAAGTATTTTAAACTCTGGCTATGCAACAATCATTATTTATGACACACTCCACATACACTGTAAAAATAGCGGACGCTAGACGCGTCTTTACGCGTTCAAAATGTACATGTCGGTGTTCATATTTGAACGGCTAGTGTTCATATTGTTAACACTAGTGTTCATTATATTTACAATGATGTTCTAAACCTGAACACTATGTGTTAACAACGATCTCCTTCAAGTGTTCAAAAATTCAGCATCACAGAAATTTTACAATACTGTGAAACAATTTACAGTCTTTTGTGTTTTTTTTTCTTTACAATGGCTATATTAAATTTACTATTGCTTCACTGTCCGGCAAAAGTACATGGATTTTGGTGTAACGAATTTCACATTAAGTGAAAAATATTTCCGGCCTACAATTGCTGAAAGCAAGTTTTTTTCTAAAAAAGGAAGTATACAAAATAATTTTACACATTTATTACGGGTTGAAAGTTTAAAAATTAGAAAAGAAAATCAGAAAACCACCATGAACGTTTTAATTTTAACATCGGCGTGCAAGAGGCGTTCTACTTCTTAACACTTGGTGTTCAAGTTTGGTGTCTTTTCCTATCCCATGGTGCATCAAAACGGAAGTTGCGACATTTTTCTTGTAAGCGCACCCTGAAGTCCTGATCGTGCGGAAGCAAGACCAGAAGGGTAAGTTTCCTCTCCAAAATAGTAAAATGTATTAGATTTTTGAAGCATCTATATTATCGTCTTTTGAAATTAATTGTATTGTACCTTGAAATAGCTTAACTACGTGAAGAAACTTTTTTTTCTCTCAGTGGCTGATATACCAACAACTAGCTATGACTACGCAGTGGTACTTTTGGCCATGGCCTATCGATCGATCTCACTCGGGTCAAGGGTCATCGCAACACAACTGTAGCAATAACCCTTGACCTGAGCGCGATCGATACGCTTTGAATAGTACCGCTGCGTAATCACAGCTAACACAAGTCTTTCAGTAAACACAATCGCATGTAAAACATCAGTTAAACATCGTACTATACAATGTATTGTTTCAGCATATGAGAGTTTGGCTTTTCAATTTTAATCAGTTGATGACAAGAAGCAGCAAATATTTTGTAACAGTATTGAAAAGAGGCACTTTATATATGAAAGTCTCCCCTTTTCCTTAACCTAATCAGCCCCCTTGTCTTTCATTTAAAGTTTCACCTCGCCATATTACCTATTGTTGCATTTTTTCAGGATGTAAAAAGTTGGATTTAACTGATAATCGAAGAGTTGTTATAGAAGCTGGTGGTACAGATAACAAAGAAGATGAGTGTACAGGTAGCTGTCTGGAAACAAGGATGAGAACCTCATTTCATCTCTAATGTAGATTTAAACTTCCAAGGGTCAGTAACTGAATTTTTGATAAATTTCTGTATTTTTGTTCTGAATTAATCTAAGCTTTGGTAGCATGCTATGATAAACTAAATGTTGCCGGAGAATAAGCTTTCACAGACGTATAGTCTCCCTTATTTAAATTAAAGCTGAAAGCGACAGACCATTCAGAGTAAAAATGCCCACTCTGAATTACTGATTTCTCTGAAATTTTCACTCTGAATTTTCTGTCACTTTCTGCTTCAATTTTTCATCCCCCCTTGCATCTGATGAGGGAGACTTCACGTACTTTGAAAGCTTATACCCTTGTAACATGTAGTTGATCATAGCCTGCTACCAAACAGTAAATTATTTTGTATTGTAGCTCAACACGTCTCTTGTACTTAGCAACTGGTTTTTAAATTTGCTGTCAGCTAAATAGGTGGAAATGCAGCATTGTCCTAAAATTTGTACATCCAAAGGTTTTTCTTCAAAACAGCCTGTACGAATCCAATAATATTTGGATTACAGGTCCCAAGGGATTACCCTAATCAGATATGTTCAAATTATGATGAAATATTCAAATTTATATTTTTGAGGCTAATTTTGCTATTTCTTTGCAAAAATCTTCTTCTATTTTACTGACGTCTTTAATATTTGGTAAACATGTCCCAAAGAATGACCATCGTCAAATGTGTCCTAATTGTGATGAAATTTTCAAATGTTTATATTTCATGGCAATTTTTGTCATTTTTGGTCAAAAAATCTTTAAAAAATCTTTTTCAAAACTGCTAATCGAACAGCTTTGATATTTAGGACACAGATCTCTACTGATAGTCTTTTTCAGATTGTACAAATTATGAAGAAATTTGCATTTTGTGTTTCTAGGACATTAAAGACATTTCAGACATTTTTAAGACATTAGGGATTACCAAAATGTGATATATTCAAGTTATGATGAAATGTACATGTTTTTTTCATTTTAAGGGGGATTTTTACCATTTTCGGTGGAAAAAAAATTATATAAAAATTAATTGCAGGGTACACCACAATTTGAAAGGTCTTTACAAATATGTTTTAAATTTCTGAGAAGTATATTTTCGAAATGTCACCCATTTATTTCAGGGTCTATTTAAAGATATTACAAACAGACAAACCTTTTTGTTTATGAAGGACTTTGTTGGACAAGGAAATAGGTTTTACCCTGCCAAGGACCCACTTTCCCCACTTTCTGCATGTTGTGCCTTACTGTGACACTTTGACAACTTGACATGTTGTGTTTACTTTAGTGTGGACAACTATATACCATGTGCACCAGAGAAGCCTTGACTAACTTCTTTTTTCTTCAAAATTTACTATTGTCCATACAAGAGGAAATGTCTTTAAGAAACTATCTTACAAAAATTGAGTATGCATTTCATACATATACGTCTTTTCAAGACAATACGTATGCGAAATTTTGAGCTTTTTCAGATGATTTTTGTACGTTTTAAACAAGTATGAACATAAAACGTAATCCACAATATGGTGATTTTTATTGCTTATGTTTTTGATAGGAAGGTGTTAACACTGTTGGTTTTTTCCTCTGACAAATTTTACATACAAAGTTGCAATGTTTATTTACCCATTTTACAGTAAATTATTGTATTTTACTCTTGAAATGTTTCGTGTGTTTCGTGTATTTTTAGAATAAAATAATTTTACAGGAAATCAATGGTCTGTTATGTTATTTCAAGGCTTTGAACATCCCGTGAACGCCAACATTAAAGGTGTTCAACAAGCGCGCATCATGTGTTCTAGCCTTTAACACACTTATCGTTGAACGGCGTCCATGCGTTCAAAAAGTGTTACAGCCCTTTGAACGCGTAAAAGCGTTCAATTTTTTGAACACATTTAATGTGCAACGTGTGTTCAGATATGGAACACCATGGTGTTCAATACAATGTCTGATGAACACGTAGCGTTCAAAATCTGCACACGTGTGTTCAAAAATTGAACGTTGGTTGAACACGTAGTGTTAAATTTCTGAACGTCTGGAGGCGTTCAAAAAGTGTTACAAAAAGGTGTTTAATTGGTGGTCTATCCTTGAACACTTAAATTTACAGTGTATATGATGAAATTGGAAATAAGAAAATTAGGCTCCATCAACTGTAATTTTTGGCTACTTCTGTATTTCAGTACTGTTTATCAATTACAGTTTCTTGACTTTTCTACAGCAAACTAAAATGCCAAGTATTATGCTTGTAAACACAGCCTGTATATTTGTCTGATCATCTTAATAAGAGACAAATGAATTCTTGTACGTGTGGTTTAATACATAGTGGCCGCCGTATGGGTATGCATAGTAAAATTGCATACCACACAGCGGCGGCTATGTATTGTAACGCCTTAAAATGATGACATTTTGACCTTTTACCGACTTTCATAACTTGTATAACTTTTATGGTTTTATTACTCTTTCACGTTGTAAGTACACGAGTGACATTACGTGCAATAGACGTACGTCACATGGAGTCAAAACGTGATATAATTTTGATGAAATGTATAAAAGCCGATGATTTTGATAGTTCGGGGAGAACTGAGAACTTTTGGGAGAGTTTTTGCTGATCGATGATTGTATCCTGAGTACGGACTTGGTGCCGCTTTGCCTTAGTTATTAAGATCTGAAGTGGTGAGTTAAACTGACTACTTGGTGTGCGTTCTAGTTACTGAAAGTATTACGATTCCCCGTAGTACCTCTCCATTGTGTGACTTTGAGTGAGTGACGATCCGTCGACAATTACAAGTTACGAAAAGTCAGTCGTAACGGTATCTAACAATACTTAACCGTGGGTTTAGCCTCTAAACGGAGTGTGGCAAAGACAAAAATACTCCTGGCTAAAACACTCCGTTTAGATTCGAGGCAACGTTGTCACTAGTACATGTTGAACGCGAACGCGCCCGACTTGACAAACACTGATAAGGCAGCGGCTATTTCTCTCTTTCTGTAGCTTTGGGTCCATAGCTGTTGTGTTTTCAGGCGGGATTCCTGCCTTTTACGGGCTAGTTTTGACTTTTACGATTTTAACCCCGCAACCCCAAATCGTAAAAGTCAGAACCAGCCCATAAAAGACAGGAATCCCGTCTGAAAACACAACAGCTTTGGACCCACTGTAGCTCTGGGTGGCAGGGCTGTGAGTTACTGGCGATACTCGGCCATGCCGTATAACGCCGGTAGCTCACAGCCCTGCCACCCAGAGGCTACTGCACAGATATCTTGGCACCGTATATTGGACTGTGTGGAAATAAAGCTTTTTGCAATGAGGATCGACATGTCTTGTATGTGCCGATCAAGCCCTGCAAGTATAGTGTGAGTATCTGGCGTTGCGAAGCCCGGACACTCTCGCCATACTCGTAAGGTTTGTGCACTGAGGTTCTGCGGGATCGCGGTTGCATCATAGTGCATGTTTATTGCGTCGCTCGTCTTGTCGAACACAGACGACGATTGACGTTCTCTCAACATGCGGCAGATTTCTTCAAAACTATTCATTTTTAACGATTAAGGTTATCTGTGAGGATAGACGAGGAATTACCAGACGACGAGGTGGTTTATTATCATGGTGTTTGAATTCATTCCATCGTAGAAATCCACGGTTACGTGTGGTTCGATACATAGCGGCCGCCGCGTGGCATGCATGCTACGCGATGGCCGCCTTGTATCAAACCACACGTTACCGTGTAAAAAATCACCTAAGGCATCCGTATGTTCGCAGTTTTGCAATGAAGGGTCATAGTTTGTAATTGTTTGATATAGAATTGGACGTGTCGGTAACTTGGACGTCCATGAGATGACATTGAAGACTGAAGGCCATGAGTTACCGCAGAAATACCCCTGATATCTTGTTCTACATCCGAATTTGATGATCCTAAACCCTCTGGCATTAAACTGTAACAATTATGACGTTTAGAATTATTCACTTTACAGCTAGGGCTTTTCCTGCCGGGTGTCCCACTCTGTTTTCTTTTCTCGAACGGGCCTCTTTTTCCTACCCCGTGCCCCCCTCCCCCGAACCTTTTTCTTCTACATAGTTTTTTTGGTAATCTCGCTGTGTTTTTGTTTTGTTTGTTTTTGTTGTTTTATTTTGTAACCTTGTTTTTTTTTTCTCAAGTGGACCTCGTTTTGGTTTCTTTACAACCTCGACGCTGGCGCGATGTCGGTTGACTTTTCAATTGTGATTCTGATTTTTTTTTAGTCAAACCTGATGGTGGTTCGTTTTGGTTTAGATAGTAATGAAAGTACTATTTTTGGTTTTGTTTTTTATCATTTCAATATTTTTATGCGAGTGCTTGATTTTATTTTCCTATTCCCTCATAATCGGCATTCATTGCACCTCTATATCAAATACACGTGTATGTACGTGAATAAGTATGGGAGTATGGTATTTCAAAATTTTTGCAAACAGTTTATCTTCCCATAAAGGTTTGAAAAATATTTTACAATTAAGTATTATACAGCTTGTAAGACATCAAGACAGTTGAAACATTGTATCTGTCAGTTCAAGGTGAGCAAGTGAGCGTCATCACCCGATCTTCTTGCAAAGGTTTTATGTCCGAGATCGGCTAATTGAGAGAACACATCGTAAGATTGCGACCGGGGATTGCGAAAAAGGTTGGACTTTAATTTCTTCAATAACGAAGATATCGATGAACCCAGTCCGTGGCCCATGCCAGTCGGAGGTTAACTAATGTTTCACTCAAAATTGCTCCGAAAATAAACATTACTTGTGAAGAGTTGGCAGGATTACCCTTCAAGCAACCGAGTAGCCGACGGCGATCGCCTACAGATATCGTGATACACGAGATTCGCGGAAATCTCGACCCTTCCGTGAAGTATTGAACTTACTTTATTTTCTTTAGCGATAGGTCATGACGTCGCGTAATTCACCAATTTCCTACCACTTTCCTTGCCGTGTTTCTCAGTCAATTTTCAGATCGGTAATTCGTGAATTCAACTTACGAAATTGCCAGCTTCGGGTTATTTTTAATGGTATGTTTATTATTTTCTTGATGATTATTTCCACTATGTACGACGCCAATTCCGTATGTACATATGGCGGTCAGTAGCCGAATCATTCTCGAACGATGACATGACCTCGAAACTTCAGTAAATCAACGCAGCAAAAACTTCAGTAGATCAACTCAGCAAGCTCCTGTTTGATGAAATTGATATTTTTCCTTCCTTCATTTTTCTTTCGCGTATTGCGAAGGTTGTACCTATAGTCCGAGCGTGATTTGAGAGCAAACAGATTATGCAGATAATGCAAACTATAGCAACCGTTGCCAGCAGACTCATAATGCAGAACCATGCCCCAAAACGCCCACCCAAACTTGGCATTAATCCGGATCCCGGTCCATTTCGCCCCGGCTTTTAAGATTTTATGTAGTAAGAAAATTTGACAGATTATTTTTACTCTATGAAGATAAATATTTTTGAAACATTTGGCGCGCCGTACCTGAGGTCTCGAGAGAATTTTTTATCCTTCGATATTTGTTACACAGGGGTACATTCTGTAGAGTTGTTAAAGTTGAGGCATGGAATATTGCAGGGAAGGATTGGAACAACTATCGTTGCTATAAAAACACCCGAATATATGTACTGTGCCCCTACCAGTATGCTGGTTACGTCGCTAAGTCTTAAAGTTGACAAATACGTCTGAACAAATTTAAGGAGAAAGAGACCTTTCAATTGTTGAAAAATATCCAAAATGTTGTGAAAAGCTTAAAGCTGCAATATTACAAATGACCTATGAAAATAAGTGAATTGTAAAAAGAAAGGGAGTTGAGCTTACATCTGCTGATTAAACAAACACTACTACAACATGAATTCTCTAAAATTTGGCCAAGTCCCGTTTTTCTTAGATTATGATCAAAGTCACTGATATGTGATTAAATGATTAGAAGTATTGTTATAGCGATAACGTTAATATTTTAATTTCAGAATGACCTGCCTTGGTCCCCGCACGACTTGTCGATGAAATCGTAGATATTTACCCTATATTTATCGACGATTTTGGGACTCTCCTAGTACGATATTAGAATGACTTGCCTTGAATCTCGACTCCTCTGGTCTTTGTAATAACTAATATTTATCAGCGATTTGTGGACTCTAATATCGGTACTAGACTTATCAAATTGCGAGTAAATGTCCGATAATAATGCACGTTTGACCTCAAAGATTTTGCCAAGTCCGACGTATTTAATATGACTTTAACATCGATTCTAGGCGATAGTATAGTTATCAAATCGCGGGTATTTATATACGGTATAGATTGGAGATTTCACTACTACCTTACAGATCTGGCAAAGCCCGACTCCCGAAGTCTCGATTCTAACTTCGAGTAGGGGTCGGGTTGGCAATAGCCATAACGGGAAGCTCTTGGCTATTGACACCCGGGTGTCGATAGACACTCCCATGGAGGCTTCCGCCACGTTTTGGTGTTGTAGATTTTTTTCGGGGTCATTGTCAAGGACAACTTTGGACCTACTTATAGTTGTGTTAAATAACAGTCCCGTGTGTGTATGAACAGTGGTCAAATATCGAATACAAGCTTTTCGCAAGAATGCATTGCATCACTTTGTATTGTCATAGGCATTCACCGAATAATGTTGAAGTCATGGGGAGTAATTGTATTCAATATCTTCCATTGCCTTGAATAACTCAAATTCATTCATATTCAAAGTATCAATTTGCATTGTTGCCTTTTCTGGCATTTTTACTTTTCAGATTATTCATATTTTATTGATACAATGAATTTATTTTTTTTTTCATTCAAACTTCCATTCATCTAGTTATTTAAAATAATTTGTCGGAACAGTTTTTCCCAATTACTCTGATTGATGCCTCAATACTGTGATAAAATTTATCAATGGAGACATCCACACGTATCCCCATTGCTTGTTAAAGTGATTAGAAATAATATATTATGATATATATATATATATATATATATATATATATATATATATATATATATATATATATATATATATATACTAAAATACACTAATGTATTACACTTTCTAAGTGTTATATAGTAATGTAAGCCTGGTACATGCCTCTTTGAACTCATAACCGATGCAAAACGGGAGTTCCGCGTCACCTGATTGATTAGGTGACCTCACATGCAAGCATATGTCCATAACTTTTCAGAAGCAACTCTTTACCTTGCTGAGGGTGGACGTATATTTATCGCCCTGCTGAATGTGATACATCAGCGCTGTACGCTACCACACTGTAAAGTTAAGTGTTCAAGGATAGAACACCAATTAAACGCCTTTTTGTAACACTTTTTGAACGCGTCTAGACGTTCAGAAACTTAACACTACGTGTTCAACCAACGTTAAATTTTTGAACACACGTGTGCTGATTTTGAACACTATGTGTTCATCAGACATTATATTGACCACATGGTGTTCCATATCTGAACACACTTTGCACATGAAATGTGTTCAAAAATTTGAACGCATTTACGCGTTCAAAGGGCTGTAACACTTTTTGAACGCATGGACGCCGTTCAACGATAAGTGTGTTAAAGGATTGAACACATGATATGCACTTGTTGAACACATGAACTTTTGGCGTTCAGGGAGTGTTCAAGCCTGGGAATAAGATAACGGGCCACTGATATTCAGTAAAATTATTTTATTCTAAAAATACACAAAAATTAGTTGAGTAAAATACAATTATGTAGTGTAAAATGGGCAAATAAACATGGCCACTTTGTTAAGTTTGTCAAAGGAAAACATCAACGGTGTAAACACCTTCCAATCAAAACATAAACAAAATAAAATCTTTATAAACACTGTCGATAGTTTTCAAAATAAATGAACAAAGTAATGATTAAACAGGTTTAACGTCAATATCGTGGATTACGTTATATGTTCATACTTGTAAAAACGTACAAAAATATCTGTTTTGAAAAAGCCCAAAAGTTGGCTTACTTATTGTGTTGAAAATCCGTATTTGTATGAAATTTTTACTCCGTTTTTGTAATATAGTTTAAGATATTTCCTCTTGTATAGACAATTGCAAACTTGGGAAAAGGTTAGTCACGGCTTCTCTGATGCTCATGGTACATAGTTGTCCATACTAAAGTAAACACAACATGTCAAGTTGTCACAAAGTTTCACAGTAAGACACAACATGCAGAAAGTGGGTAAAGGGGTCCTTGGAGGTGTAAAACCCATTGCCTTGTCCAACAAAGTCCTTCATGAACGAAAATATTTGTTTGTTTTTAATACCTTTAAATAAACTCTAAAATAAATCTGTGACATTTCAAAACTCTACTTCTCAGAAATTAAAAACACATTAACTAATTTTGACTTCGTTTCATAAGTTTTGCTCTGTATGTCAATAAGAATTTGCTGCTGACGCTGGAAATTTCAGTCCTTACTAAAATTCACTTGTAAAAGGAAACTGCAGTCTAAAACCAATGGCAAGAATCTAAATGTTAGCCATTTCAACACCAATATGACAATACAACAAGCGACTTCGACGTCTAAAGAGCTCGCAGTGTTATGTAAAGGATCTCTGACAGCTCACTTCGGGATGGCCTCACCAAAAATGGGAAAAAGCTGCAAAAATACTTAATTGAAGATTTCACCATGATTTGGACACATCAAATTGAGATCATCCCAAAAAACATGTGCAGCAAATATCAAAGCTATCAGACCGGTAATTTTCAAGATACAAATTTTTTGACCAAAAATGTTAAAAATTGACCCAAAAATAAAAACAGATTTCATCATAACTTGAATATATCACATTCTGATAATTCCCTATGTCTAAAAAATGTCTAAAATGTCTTTTATGTCTCAAAAGTACAAATTTGCATATTTCTGCATAATTTGAACAATCTGAAACAGCTATCCGCAGAGACTTATGTCAAAAATATCAAAGGTGTTCATTAAGTAGTTTTGAAGAAGATTTTTAAAGATTTTTTGACAAAAAACGAAAAAAAAATTGCCCTGAAAAAAAAAGATTTGAATATTTCATTACAACTAGCACAAATTTTACGAAGGTCATTCTTAGGGACATGTTTACCAAGTATTGAAGATTGGAGACGTCAAACCACCAGTAAGAGAGAAGAAGATTTTTGCCAAAAAATAGCAAAATTTATCCTCAAAAATACAAATTTGCGTATTTCACCATAACTTGAAGATATATGATTAGGGTAATCTCTGGGAACCTGTACTCCAAATATTAAAGGAATCGTGCTGGCCGTTTTAAAGAAAAAGCTTGGGATGTAAAAATTTGAGGACGATGCCTCACATTCACCTATTAGATAAGCTCTGCGTCGCTAAAAGCAATGCGAAAAAAAAGTAACAAATCGGGAACAAAAGACGTGTTGATGTACAATACAAAATAATCTAAGATTTGGTAGCAGGCTTTGATCAACTAAATGTTACTGGAGCATAAGCCTTCAAAGACGTGACGTCTCCTTCATCAGATGCAAGGGTGCAATGAAGAATTGAAGCAGAAAGCGACAGAAAATTCAGAGTGAAAAATTCAGAAAATTCAGAAATTAAGAGTGTACATATTTCACTCTGAATTTTCTGTCGCATTCTGCTTTAATTCTTCATTCCATTCTTGCATCTGATAAGGGAGACTACATGTATTTGAAAACTTATTCTCCAGTAACATTTAGTTGATCATAGCGTTCTACCAAAGCTTAGATAAATTCAGAACAAAAATACAGAAACTTATCAAAATTCAGTTAGTGACCCTCGGAAGTTTAAATCTACATTAGAGATGAACTGAGATTTTCAAGCTTGTTTCCAGACAGCTACCTCTACATTCATCTTCTTAAATTTTTGCACCATCAGCTTCTGTAATAACTCTTCGATTACCAGGTAAATCCAACTTTTCACATCCTGAAAATAATGCAACAATAGGTAATATGGCGACATGAGACTTTAAATGAAAGACAGGGTGGCCTTATTAGGTTAAGGAAATGGGGTTACTTTGGTATACAGTGCCTCTTTTCGATATTGTTACAAAATATTAACTTCTGGAATATAGAAAATCGTCGAAATTCAGTATTGCTGTTTCTAAATTGACATTATACAAGTCCCTCAAACGTCGTTGTGTTTTTTTTCTTAAAATAGTTCAGGCCAATTAAATATCAAAAACAAAATCTTTTATATTTGGTATGGAAAGACATTATTAATGAGATTCAACATGCCCAAAGTTGGGTCGATTGAGTCGATCACAATAGCACAGAACCATCCAACGCCTTTTAAGTACAAACTAAATGCTAAATTCATTACTTTACTGAAACGGTCCATATTGAAATAATACGGAAAGCATGTAGAAATTAGACCACAAAATATATTATCAACATTTCTTAAAAAATGTTGCATTTTATTTTTTTATTGCACTGTGCTGGAAAATACGACAGTGATTCTGCTTTTATATACTGCCCAAATAAGAGATATGATCTAGAAATTTCAATAAAGCAGAATGTATACCTATGTATTATGCTGACACAAGTCACGTACTTCTAACCTTTAATGACCTTTTTTCTTTTCTTTTTTTCAATTCTGAACGTCAATTGCAAGGTCGAATGTCAAAAATGATATTAGAACGTCCACTCTTTAGCTTGTCTCATAGAGTCTATATGTATGGCATACACTGTTGTCCTGAATATTTGAGCTGTCGTCTGGGGCAAGAATGAACCTATCGACAATAACAACAATGCCAACATTCTTTGAGAAGTAAAACAAGAAACAATAGTTGACATGGACAACTAAAGGAGAGAAACTTCATTAAAAAATAGAGTGATTGGCCATCTATCAAAACGAAGAATCCAAAACAAAAGTATTTAATCACTTTCATAATTGTTAGAGAAATATCATTAAAATATCGAGGTATTGATGTGATGATCTACGTTAAATGTTTTCATTATCTGCCTTAAAATTTTAAATATCAAGAAGGGCAATATAATAAATATATTTCGCCATTATGACAATTCTAATGTTACTTCTTAGATGACGCCAAAATCGAAATACATACTCGAAAAGCGATTTAAATATAATGCCGCCCCTGTCGTTTGGTTTCAGCTATTTTTTCGTTTTTCAACTATGACGACCTACGCATGACCTTACTCTATTTATGGTGTTAACTACAAGCCTGGTTTGTATCCTTGATTGCTCTTTGATTCTCACATCGGATACCTAACTTTCATCGTTGGGCAGTAAGGTGATGACAATATTTATCCTTGGTTGTGACATGTCTTTAATGGTTTTAACTGAAAGTACCAAACAAAGAAATGACCTGCGATTGCAGGATAATGATCTCAACGCTCACATGCACAACTAAACACTGGCTAACTCGGGAATTACTCAGTAGCGCGTGCTCTACTTCATTTTGATTCAACAAAATTGTCCAACGTGAAGTTGTTATGTCGAACACTAAGTGTAAAGGGAAAATTACGCACACGACAGGAGATGTCAAATACTTTAACGATAGAAAATATATGCAGTAAATTATGATAATAAACGTATTAAAGAGTATAGAAGTATTAAGACTCTTCCTGTTAATGTTTTAATTTCACCTAGACATATTTACCGACATTGCAATATGTTTAAGGCCTCAAAGAAAATATATGGTGGGAACTGTACGACTGTTTATATCGATACATATTCAGCTCGTGGTCATACGTAGTTCAAAGGTCTGAAGATTTTAAGCCTATCACATTAGAGAATTGGAATATCCCCACTCTATAGAAAACTACTCGATTTAATCAAATTACCGACGTACCGATTAGTGTTATGGTCAGTACTTGCGTTCAAATGAAATAATCCCTGAATAGAAAAGAAACACCTGCCATTCCCCTCATATGTATCAATCCTGCCGCCATCACTTAAATCCCTCTCTCGGTCAAACTGAGGTCAGACTACGCGCCATAAACGTTATATGGGGCGTAACTAGGGTGAGGTCAATTACGGCTTGAAATACATAAATCATTTTTACGATAACTTAAATTTACTTAGCACCATAAATCATTGTCTGAATTTCTAGATTGCCACTCTCGACATCACGATGTAATTCAACAGCTGTGACCTTCACAGAACATGGTAACTTTTGCTGCTTTCGAAAAAAGAAAGGTCCGAAGTGGTATTGTATTATTTGTAGGTTGTGCAGTAGCTAATGATCGTTTAATTATTAATTAATTTATTTTATTTTTTGCGAAGACTCTTATACCTTATAATTTGTTTGATTTCAAATGTTTTCTTCAGCTTGTGGCCATCTACTGCTCTACACCAATGTCCTGAGTCTCTTTTATAAATCGAGGACAAAGTTAAAATGTTTGTTTGGTAGGCAGGGCCGACCAGATGCTTAATTGCTGTGAGCACTACAGTTGAAGAAGGGTCATCGACAGCGCATGAAAAAATGGTACTGATGAATGTTTGTTCTGTCTTTCACACGCTTGGAGTTGAATCGATGATGCAAATAACTGTATTGACACAGTTTTATTTGCAATTTATGGTATAACATTGCTTCGGGGTTAGGCATGATAAGCTGTATCCATGGTATCCTTCAGCAGAGCTCGTTGATTGTAATACGTATACGGTTCTACAGCTATAAGCGCAAAGATGTCAACAAGTCTTCACTGAACTTTTAAACGCAGTTCTTGTAGAATTATTTGGATGCCATGTAACATATACTTTCATTTAAGAGCTAGTCATCTATTTTACATGACATTTATTACCATATCTTCGCTCCATACACATAGATACAGACTTAACCAGGAAGGACCTCTGCAGGAGCGATATATCGAGTCAAGCGCAGGAATGAACTCGAACATAAAAGATTTTATCATTATGCAGGGCAAGAAGTATATTTTTGTCCCCATATAATTAGTAGGAAATGTATTATTTTATTCAAAAACTTAGTTCTTTTTTCACGTTCATGTACATATTAAAGTTTTACCTGCATCCAACTCACGTTGTGAACTTAGATCATGCACATCATTGTTGACTTCAGGGAGGATTCACCATTGGACGAGTCTGATCATTATGCATCCAGGGACCTCGGAAGACGGACAGACAAAAACGTATTACAGAGAGACAACCCGGAGAAAATTATACCAAGTACCTCCGAACAAGCAGCGCCTGGTAGTAGGAATTATTTTCGTGATTATGGAATGTTCTTATTGCTTGCATTTAACATAAATCAAATACATTGATTGTGGTAGCTTTATGTATCGATTGTCCAGCAAGAATGCAATTGGAATTTTTAATAACAAAATTCCATCCTCGTCATGGTATGATAAAAAGTTTACATCTGCGAGTAGATTATTGTTGTAATGTTTGACTATTTTTGGAAAAAGTTAGTGCTATCGTCTATTTTTCCAAATTATTAGTTTGTTGTGCAACATAAATCAGTATATTTCGCCATTCAGAGACTGTAATGTTAAAAGGTTGCATGTACCAGCGCCAATTATCACTGACGTCCACTCGAACGGAGACCGGCAACTGTCGTTAAAAGCGCTTCTAAACATACCATGTCTACCTACCGACATTGTTTTCTATAATCACGATCTCGGATCAGAGTAAGATCATTATATCAAGAGTTTGTTTTTTTAATGTCTGATGTCATGGGCAGCAATTGATAAGTTTTTAGAACCATTTTGCTATATGTTATTACTTTTTTTCTCGAAAAAATCTAAACGTCTGATTTGTCTTAAAAAAACAAACGAGTGTAGTAGCAGGGCAGAAGCTTCAACTGTTGATGATTTTTGCAATATTTCTATCAATGCAATATATCAACTACAGTTTATTACTGTCTCCTTACAGCATGCTCAAACACACAATATTCAGTTTGTCGACAAAGCCTGTACATATAAATATGTATTAGGTCACAATTTAATTAGAGTCCAGACTGACAGTCAGTTTTCAGTGATACAAATGCATGGTACACATACACAGGCTGTGATAACAAGCTGAATACTGGACAGTTCAACATGCTCTGGGTAGAAGAACAAGAACACAGTTGTATAAACTGAAAAAAAAATATTGCCATTGAGGCTAACAGAGCTACTCCCTACGGGCAGTGTCACTATCAGGTACCGCCTTGCTACTGCAATGTCACTGTCACTGCATACCTGAGTAGTGAAAGAGGTAGCTCTGATCCTGAAAAAGAGTTTGGATCAAATGACGCTCATGACAGTGAAACATACTTCTACACAAGATAAGGCCAGATAGTAACACATGGGAGACAAGGAAAGTTTAATTTTAGGAATTTTTGAATTCTGTCATATTAGTATAATCAAATATTAAAGGAAAAAAGTGCGGTAAAAATGCTTGATCTTCTAAATTTTCACATTCTTGTAATAAAAAATACTAAAGTGAAACTTTGAATAGTAAAGATGAAATTAAAAATATGTGACTAAATTTGACATTATTACATCCCAGATTTCAGAGATTAAAACATATATCTGGTGGAATACTTTAACTTTCCAGTATTGTCAATTTTGAGTAGCATCTAATTCATATATGTCTACTTTTGAAACAAATCTTTTGTAGGTCACTGTGTCCAGTTTTTTTACAATATGGCAATATGCCAGAATTCACGTTTTGCCTAGTCTCTCATGATCGTCATTTTGTGTGCTCTTCGGCTCTTTGTAAACGCAGCTTTAGGCATGGTATAACAGGGGGCCCACTTTGCTCTGCGTGGCATGGCTGTGTGTTACCGGTGTTATACAGCCTTCTACCGCATAACGCCTGCCACTGCAGGCCTTCGAATGAGCCGCTCTGTCATCGCCGTTATGTATGATTTCTACATTGGAATGAATTCAAATACCACGATAATAAACCACCTCGTTGTTTGGTAATTCCTCGTCTATCTTCAAATATCACCCAAATTATGATAACATGAATAGTTGTGAAGAAATCTGCTGCGTGTTGAGAGAACGTCCATCGTTTTCCGTGTTCGACAAGCGAGCGACGCAAATTTTTGCAATTGATGCAACCGACACCCCTCGGGACCGGCACGAACCGTTCGAGTATAGCGAGAGTGTCTGGCCTTCGCAACGTCAAACACTTTCACTATACTCGCAGGGCTTCACCGGCAGATACAAGACATGTCGATCCACATTGCAGAAAGCTTTATCTCCACATAGTCCAGTATATGGACCTACCATATCTTTGCAGTATACATAGCTCTGCGTGGCAGGGCTGTGAGTCATCGGCGTTATACAGCTGCTCGATCAGTGTTTGACAAGTCGGGCGCGTTCGCGTTCTACATGTACTAGTGAAAATGTTGCCTCGAATCTAAAGGCAGTGTTTAACTCTGAGCATTTTTGACTTTGCCACTCCCCATTTAGAGGTTAAACCATGGTTACTTGTGGTTCGATAAATAGCGGCCTGCCTCGTGGTATGCAATTTTTCCATTGGCACACGGCGGCCGCTATGTATCGAAACACACGTAACCGTTGGCTAACGGGTAGTCATTGTTTTGTTGGGGCTTGTACTGTATTAGCGACGGGACCGCAAGCCTCGGGTGTACATTGAGGCACGCCATAAGCGAGGACACCGCTGGCCGCCGACGAACCACCACGGATGTTTTGTCCACTTGTAACTGTTTAATATAGAATGGGACATGTCGGTAACTTGAACGTCGATGAGATGATATTGAAGACTAGAGGCTGAGAGTTATCGCTAAAAAAAAACAAATATCTTGTCTAACATTCGAGTGTAATGATCAAAAACCCTCTGGCATTAAATTAACAGTCATGTTTTTCCTTTGGATTTTGTTCTCGTCAAGGCCAGAATGCTTTTAGTCTATTTAACAATAATTTATGTGCCTGTACAGGCAGGGTTGACATGATGTGCATGTCAACATACCTTAGGAAGTAGTACAAGAAACTGTAGTTGACGTTTATATCAAAACAAAATTCACATATAGTTAGAGTTACTGGCCCTTTACAAAACAACAAAAACAAACAAAACAAAACGGTGTATTAACAAATTAATAAATTTTTAGAGTCTTATCATCGAAATATTTGGGTGTTTAGCTGACGATGACCTGCGTAAAATATTTTCAGTATCAGCCTTGTATATAAAAAAAATTACATGTGGGGCACTATGGAATGTATGACCCTTTGAAACTCCTTCGTATGTAACGCCTTTCATAAAGTCAAAATTGAAACAAACACGCTAGAAACAATGATATATAATGCTGCGACCTTCCTTTCATTTCCCTTATTATTTCGTTTTGCAGGTATTATGACCTACGTATGACCTCACTCCAGTTACAATAACATGCAAAAAACTACTAGCCAGATGGCTATCTTTCATGCTTCTTTGAGTGCATTTACAATTGGATTCTCATACTGTCGAAACGAATTGTTTAACTATAAAGTGAAGGAAGGCTGCATTCAAAAAATGGTGAGGGGCTGGAGGAATTGAGTGGGATCCGAAAATGATAGGGTAGTCAAGGGGGGACTTGAAAGTTTTGCTCTGCCTAGAGAGGGGGACCTGAAAATATTTTGGCTCCAAATATTTTCATGTCGTCAAATGGTTCTATGGTAATAACAATTAAACAGAATCTAGAACCGTTTTCTCTCATTTCATGACTTAAATCTAAAAAAAAATCTAAAAATGTATGAATGCCTGTAAATGTTCGTAGAACAAGTTGGCCTTGTAAAGGGGCAGGAATTACAACTGTTGATAATTTTATTTTCAATATTTCTATCACAAACACAGTTTCTTGGTGTCTCTCTTCAGCATGCTTGAAAACACAATATCCAGTTTGTTAGCAATGCCCGTTTGTCTAAATATTGGTGACAATTGAATTAGAGTTCAGACCGAAAGTAATTAAAAAATTACACAAATGCACGATACACTCCGTAAGCTGTGTTGGCAAGCTGAATACTTTACATCGTAACATGTTACACAGGGAGTAGGACAAGAGCAAATTTGTATTAACTGAACAAAAATATTGTCAAAATAGAAAGTGAATACAGCTACTGCCCTGCAACTGCATACTTGCAGTGACAATGATAGCTCTGCCTCTGATGTACTTTAACAAAGGTTTCGGTCATAGGTCACTAAATTGACAGTGAAACATACATGTACACAAGATCCGGCCAGAGAGCAACACATATAAGACTAGGAGATTAACAGTTACCATTGATTTTTTAATTCTGGCATGTGAGAATAAATAAATGCCAGAGAAAAAACATGGTTTCACCTTCCTTGATCTTATACAAATATACGTCAAGGATTTTCTAAAATCATTGAAAATCAATATATAAATCATTCATTCCAATTCATGCAGTGAATGAATATTTCTCCTCTCATCGTACAACAACAAAAAGGTAAAACCTTGAACAGTAAAGACTCTAATTTAAATGAAAAAATGTCTGACTAAATAGAATCCCTTTTTTAACAAATTTGCCATTATTACACCGAAACTTTTTGAGTTTAAAACATTAATTTGATGGGATATTTCACTATTTTTAAATTTGTAAAACATTTATAAGACCATCGAAGTTGAATTTGAGTAGTATTTGTGAAAAAAATATTTTCGGTGGGTCAATGCTGCAGTGTTTCACTATTTGGTAAAATATAGCCGGGAATATATAAATTTCATAGTCTCTCATGATTGTCATTGTGTGTGCTTTTCAGCTGGTGCCATTGACCCTGCCAGAGTAGGATAAAATCAAGTTAGCTTACACTGATAAAGCCAAAAAGTCCCCCTGATGCATTTAAAAATGAATCAATTTAAGAACTTGCCCTGGGTATATGGCTCTATAACCTGCCGATAAGAGGTAGTGTTGAACATCTACGTGCAGAACTACGCAATACACGTTTATTTTTTAATCAATATTGCTATATGGTAATTGGGAGGACTTGAAAATGTTTGATCTTAAAGACGGCAGTGACTTGAACATTTTCAGGGGTATTGAGGGGGATCTGAAAAACTAAGATTTCAATTGCGATTCCTCCCCCCCCCCGCCTCACCATTTTTGACGCTGCCTAATGACTATCGTTTTCCTCTGTTGAAATGTGTTTTGACGGCTTGACCTCAAAGTTCCTAGACGAAGACATGGGGGCACAGAGCGACACCCTAATGCTTGACCAATAACGTAAACGCAAATTTACAAAAAGAAACAGTCGTTGACTTTGGAAACATACCCTAACACTTGTTCTCTTTCATTAGAGGTTCAAGAAATATTGTCCAACATGAAGTCGGGCAAACTTTATTGTCCAATTTACATACGTTTGAAGCACGACATGCTATAGTCGTCTCGTGATGTCAACTTATCGAAACCGGACGGTGTTATGATGTTACATATTTTGTCAACAAGTTTGAACAAACAAATTACCCGACAGCGAAGATTGGAACGTGTATTTCTTTGGCCGCCCACATAAATTCGACTAAGTTAGAGTCATGAACGACGATTTAACTTAAACAAAGATAATTTATTGGAGAGAGTGATAAAATTTTGTTTCGAAAGCAGTGCAGATTAGTGATAACTGATTGTTTGTTCCCTTTTTAAGAGATATTGCCAATAAATGGAAGGCTACAGATAGATGGTTGGTTTCTAAGGTGGTCACATTGGAGTATTTGTGTGTCGATGTCTAACCTTTTATATTTTTGTGCCATGATCGTAATCACGAGCTGAAATGCCAAATAAGAATAGTGCTGTTCCACTCGTGAAGGCTCTTGTATTTACGTGTCCTAACTTAACCCTTCTTCGGCCGTCTAGACATGCAGAGAAAACATTTTACGTTGAACTAAGTCAAATTGATTTGGCTGAGGACACCAAATTTCCTTGGATTTGACATTAGGAGCGGCAAACTGATGTATTTAAATATGACTTGTATTTGCAGTATCGAATAGGTAAATTCAGTTAATTTTTCAGTGTCTAAATCAGTCAATATCTTTCGGCTAAGTTTCCGCTCTAAACAAAAAGATTGGTTCAATAGCCGAACTAGGTTGCCACCCCCCTTCCACACGCTGTAGAGTTCATTACGCATTTGTACACATATAATAGCTATCGCCATCGCTCAAAACTTTATCATTGAATGTATCGCGCTGAAGTCAGACTCAAGATAATTCTATCCATCTGCACAGCTACAAACAAAGGGTACAATACTGAGATAATTCTTAATCGGCTGGGAAATTACAACGAGTCACCCAGCCAAGATATCACAATCCAATAAACATGGCTAAGTACCTTCATGTAAAAAAGTAGTTTATTTGTAGCAAAGGTTAGCTGTCGAAGGTGTCTGCCTGCGACCCCTCCGGGCGGTGTTCATCAGTTCACAAAGCACTCACTCAAATAATACCCGAGTCGTTATCAACATCGCAAACGAGCGTTATCGATGAACTATATAGCTTAACTTCGTGAATTATAACCTAAGCCCCAAATTTTGTAAACAAGCTGGGTAATAATTAGCCCTATGTAGAAATTTAAGTAAACATTTCGAACTAAAATTCGAACATAACAGCTTTTCCCCCACACAGATTTAGTCGTGGTGGCTATGGCCTATTTTGGGTAAATCGGCCATTGCTACCACGTCTATTAAAATTCATGAGTTTACTTTATTGTATATGCACACACTATATCGATTAAAAATATGGGGAATGACTATTACATCAGGTTGACAAACCCCGCGTGGGCAGTGAATTAAAATTTCTCTTTGCATGGAGCTGGCTCTCTGCTCTTTGTAAGACAGTTGTGATTCCGAATAAAGCAAGACAAATGTGTTCACTTGGTTTCACTAATTTCCCAACAATTACAACACTGACGTTCATCAAATACGGAACACTATGCAAACCTAGCAAAGCGGTTTGTAATGACATTCGAAACACGGGCATGCAATGACCAAGATATTCCACAATGCTCGCCCTAAAGCATGGAGGTACCAGCTCCGCTCCTTGCTTCATGCACTGTCCCCTCTACAAGTGTGTGAGAATGTGCTCCATGACTAAGCAGGGAAAAAGAAGAGGAGTTTGTTACCTCCCATATAGGCACAGACCTTGTCCGTGATGTTGGGGGGGGGGGCATCAATAGATTTTTACTCCATCGATCCACTATGTGGATTGATTGGACACCATGGAATTTAGTTTTCTTTTTTCTGCCCATCCATGTGTGTTGCAAATTTGATTGTTTTTTCAGCTTTAC
>LD390862.1:0-12783 GCA_001465055.1 Ptychodera flava
CCATACTGGTATGTACCAATTCTGATCAAATGTGAGCGACACCGTATAATTGCGGTATTTTCTCAGTTTGTGACCTTAAATGACCTACACCAACCCCAGGATATGTTGTGAGACAGTTTCGACGGCTGTGAACATAATTTTGTCATATTTGGTGTCAATTTGTAGGAAAATTTGATCTAGAAAACAAAGCTGAGGTGAATTTTTTCATTGTGTGTAAGACACACAAGAATTGATGAGAAATTTGGATCCAGGATAATTCCAGATGTCGTATTAAATCACCCCAACAGTAGAAGGCATTTCACTATGAGATAAAAGTTAGAGTCTAATATTGGATGAGCTGGGAAGTGGGCTGATGACCGACATGCTGTTTTATTGGATGATCTTGGATAAAATTGATAATATCATCAAACATCTAAGTTAGAGTCTAATATTAGAAGGTTTGGGAAGTTGCTGATGCCCAACATGCTGTTTTATCAAATAACATTGGATAAAATCGATATAACATCATCTAACATCTAAGTTAGAGTCTAATATTAGAAGGTTGAGGAAGTGGCTGATGCCCGACATGCTGTTTTATCGGATACTATATCTGATAAAGTCGACAATATATGGTGATGTCAGGTGGTTCTAAAAAAGTAACATATCCTGCCCCATGTGTGGCACCAGCCATATATCAATCTGTAAGTCAAATAGATGGTGATCACCAACTAAAGACTAGTTCCATTTGTTTAGACATATTTTAATCTACAAGTCCTAGCAAAAAAGCATTTAAATGTATAGAGACGAGTCTTTCTCTTGTGTAACCTCTGGTGCATCATTGCAACCATTCATCACACCTTAAACTATCTCTCAACTTAAAGGCCTGTGTTGGCACCAGATTGTCTCATCAGAAAATTTACCCACCAGATTACAATTTCAATGGAAAACAAAAGGCTATCATACCTCCATAATCCTCTTACAGACTAGAACAAAGGCGATCTCAGGGATCGTGAACAGTGCCTTGAAGCCGAGTAATTCATACATCAGCCATCAACCGCACATACTCATCAGTAATACTAAATTTTTATTCTCTGTTTTTTTGAAAAGATATAGCATATCACTTTTGATAAGAAATACTGAAAACACTTGAAAAGATGTGTGTTTGTTAAGGGTGTACTGCAATCACTTTTTTGCAAATATTCATACTATATCTTTTCAAAAAACAGAGAATGTAAATTTAGTATTATAGCAATAGTTTACTCAAAGAATAAAGGGATACATATTTAGGGTAGATTACATCAACTTTGGTAAAAAACTTTGATAAAAATCAATTTGTCAAACACTTGATATTACTTAGCTATGACATTGAATATCTCATTTGAAACTATAGTGCATATGTAGAAAAAAGGACTATTTTGTTTCGCATTATCTATTCTTATTCATAAATGGCGGGGGTTGAAAGACTGTCATTAAAAATATCATTAAAATCATGATAAGCAAACTTGAAATGTTTTTTTCAAAATGCAAGAAATTTATCAACAAACAAAATTGCCTTTGTGTTATATAGTACTTAAAGAACATGGAAAATGTAATGTGAAATTTCAAAGAAATTTACCTGGCAGGATTGGAGTAAAATATTTTTGACATGTTGAAAACAGGAGAAAAAAGAAGCTAGGTCATTGGGTGATTTGCATACATTGCATAAATTTACAATTCTCTTCACCAAACTTACAACTGCTGATTCTGCTACAGGGTGAACCCAACCAATATTTTAATCTTGGGTTAACAAATTAGTGAAAATTGAGTAAATCTTTGCAAAAAGTGATTTTGAGCAAAATTTGTCACAGATGTGTCTTTTTAATGCTCTAAAAATACTTCCAAAAAAATTCCTGATAAATGGAAGCAAAGAATAGTAATACCAATACACAAAAAGGGAGATTTGAAAGATTTAAACAACTACAAAGGTATAACTTTAAATTCTTGTGTATCAAAACTGTATTCAAAAATTATTGAAACAAAAGTAAGAGGCTTGTATTGAAAATAATAATACACTCGGAGAAATCCAGGGAGTCTTTAGAGGTAATAGATGTTGTGAGGATAATATATTTACTTTGAAGGGTATAGCTGCCTTGAGAAAGTCAATGAATAAGTCTCACTACGAAAGCACCAGAGGGCCCATCATGCTTCCCGTAGCTCGTGTAGACTTCTCCAAAGTGTTTGACCAAGTATGGCATGATGGTCTCAGAGTGATTTTATGGCATGTGGAGATAAGAGGGAATCTTTGGAAAATTTATGATGACATGTATGATAGGGTGCCTCTGAGCCTAACTTCAGGTAGAATGCACCTCAGGGACAGATATTCCGACTCTCAAATTTCCACAATTCTTTTCTGGTCTACCACCTGTGGGGGCTCTTTTTAAAGCTCTTGGAGAAAGAAAAACTTTTATCGTCTTAGTTTTTGGAAAACCAAAATTGTATTTTTTCCCATGGTGGCCATTTTGAATTTCAAATATAGCAAAATGTTGGCTAATTTGTTTCACTAGTTCCAAACTGTGCAAAGTGACGTCTAATTTTTTTGTTGATTTGGTAAGAGAATGGTTAAAAGTTTCATATAGAAAAGTTTGAGCAAAAGTTTAAGTCTTTCACTTTCAAGGCGCATATACTACCTTAAATCTAATGACATTGAAACAGATTATTTTGAAACTAGGTGTAAAACAAGGGTGTGTTCTCAGCCCTTTGCTATTTTCAATTTATATTAATGTATTTGAAAAAATGCTGAATAATTCAAATCTAGGTGTTCACATTAATAAACAGTTAACGCCAGGGCTTTTTGGGCTTATCATGTTTCATTGATAGCCAACAATCACAAAGATTTACAAACTCTTCTTAACATTTCTGCTAATTTTGCAGAAAATGTTTAATCAAAAGAAGACAGAAATTGTATATTTTGGTAGAAAGTTCCATACAAAAGATAGTTTTAAAATCTAGTGATAATATTTAAAAAAACCAAGTTATATAATTACTTAGGGCTGACTATCACAAGCTCATTAAAAGATCATGAACATTTTAATATGATTTACCAAAAAGGAATGAAACTGATTGTATACTGTAAATCACTCATTAATCATCATAATAGTTTTCTATATGGTGATGTTCTATGGACCAATATTGTTCTGCCATCAATCAGCTATGACAGCAGTGTATAGTTGTTACAAAATAAAGAAGATACTAGGAAATTGAGAAGTTTACAATACCATTATTTGAAAAATTTCTTTTCAAAGAAAATAAAAACGTTGCCAGCTCTGCAGTTTTAGGTGATCTGGGCTGGATGGATATTCACAATTTGCTTGATAGATCATGTGTAAATTACCTAGATAGATTACAAAAAATAGACATTGGACCAAAGTAGTCTTTATTACTCTCAATAAATTATATCAAAGTAATGCTAAGTTGGTATGGAATTGGCCAAAGTATGTACATGATATTCTCATTGACAATGGATTAGATCATATCTATAAATAAGGTCCTCTATTATACAAGATAGCTGACTAGTTCAAGATGTTTTGGTAAACCATTGAAAATATGAAATCTTCGCAACACAATTCCGAATTCAAAAAAGATAATACACTAGACAATTATGTAAAGCACCTGCAAGCCCATTAATTAATTGATTAATTAATTAATTAGTCTTTAATTTTTAAAATTAGAACAAATTCTATTGATCTTGAGGGATACATACTCAACTGGGCAAATTATAAAGGTAACGAAAATGTAAACTTTGTTGTGACAAAATAGAAGACACCTACCTCTTTCTTTCTACATGTAATTACTTCACTGACATGTGTTGATGAAGAAAATAATCTTTGATAGCCCAAAATGGCCGCAAAAATACATGCGGTAATTAAAGATTTTATAATATAATTTGAACATATTTCATTAAAATCATCTGTAGGAACATGTGTACTAAATATCAAAGCTAATCTGACAAGTAGTTTTTGAGAAACAAATTTTTTGTTCAAAAATGGCAAAAATTACCACAAAATACAAAATTGCAGATTTCATTTCAATATAACATATTAAGATAAACCCTAGGAACCTGTACACCAAATATCAAAGCTATCAGATCAGCAGGTTTGACGAAAACAATTTTTGACCGAAAATTGCCCTTAATTACAAATACCAAAATTTCACTACAATTTGTACAAACTTGACTGAGGTCATCCTGAGGAATATGGATATAACTTTCGAAGCAATCAGACAAGGTATTTCAGAGTAGATGACTTTTTGATGAAAAACTGAAAAAATTACCAAAAAACTTACAAACATGCAAATTTCTCCCAAATTTGTACACACCTAATTTAGAAGACCTAAAGAAACCTGCATACCAAATTTCAACCCAATCTTACCAACGGTTACAGAGTTTTAGCAATTTGCAGAATTTTCCCTTTTTTCCCCTTATTTGCATATTTCTGACACTGGCATGTTCATTTGAACAAATTCACATCTCCATCCCTGGGTGCGCCTGTTCACCAAATACTAAGATGGTAGGTACTGTGGTTTGAGTTTTTGATATGGACGGATGAACAGACGTATACACATACATACATATATACAGACATGCAAATGAAATGCAAATGAACTGATTCACCTTATAAGATAAGCTCTCCTTGGTATATATTCATATACCAAATGCAAGCTGAAAATGATACCTTGTACACATACACACATATCCGTAACGTCGTTCAATACACTTCACTTGAACATGACAGACCACAAAGGGAAAACATGTTTCATGCATTTTTTTTAATTCCTATATTTTCTGTAGAATACTGTACCAAAGCTTTGACCATTCGCACTCGGGTCATGTTTCATAAATTGCTCATAAAACACAGTATAATATTCTTCTTCTTGCAGCAAATTATATACTTTACACTTCTAGCCTATACATTAAAGTTTAACATTTACAAAACAATGCAAGAACATAGAATTCCTTATAACAGCTCAGAAGGAAACTTAAGATCAAAGTTATTGTAAATTGCATGATTTTTTTTTAAAAAGTGAAAACAAAGCCATACAAAAATGTAAATTTTTCTATGAATACCACAGGAAATGTCATTGGATTTTTCATGGAAACTGATGGTCCTTGAGTATGATTGCTCAGATAAGGAGAGCTGTCCAGAGGTCCATTTCATGTATCAGAATACTGTACAACCCTTTGAATAACCAGCATTCATAACTAGATTGGAATTTGAAGTGATTAACTAGGTTCCTAATTGAGGAAATAAGGCACTTGTACGTAATAAGGCACCTATGCAATTGTTAATGTGGGGAAATGTTTCAATTAGCTTCGTCTTAATCAGCAAACCCCTGACTAGCAACATCAGCTAAAAAAGGCATGCTACCTCAAAAGACATCTTTTTAAGTATTCAGTGATATATCTTTGTTGTCAAGTTCATTGTGACTTATCAAAATAAAATACTTAGTATGCTGTATGAAGACTTAAACCAGTATCCACCAGAGGTTTGTAAAAAGTCAAACACAGCCCTACTTGAATCTTGGGACGGAAGACTGTGTGCCTTTAAGGCGGAGCCTCCCTTTTAAAGGACGCCAAGCTATGGCCGCGTTCATTGTGTAAGTGGACATCAAACAGGAAACATGTGGGCACAAGCTCCAGAAAATGCCACTTTTTAGTTTTTTCTGGCTGCAAAAACGCAGACAGACTGCCAAGCGGTAAGCGCGAAGTTGCTGCCGATCGAACTCTTTGGTTATATTCAAATTCTAACACGACTTGGAAGACAATTTTTAGGAAATTTTATGCGTTGAGTGGTGGGGAATCAATGACCGTTGACGATTTGAAGCGACCATCAATCAAATGCTTGTATAAGCTTTGTTTGCAGGATTAGCAAAGGGTGACAAAAGGTTGAGATCAGTTTGGGTAATTAATGTTACAGAAATCAAACATCGTACTGGCCAAGTGTTTGACTGGGAGGAGAACTTCACTAATGCGAGAACCTGGGATTGAAAATTGTGGATTTAAGTAGAAACGCTCAGTCAGGATTTCCACAAAAACAAAGATATCACACAATGTCTGACAATGAGGGCAGCAGCACTTTAGTAAGATTTTGCTCCACTTGCTTGTCATTCTGCCTGGTATAAACACATAGTTTCTTGTATACAAATTCTACACTGTGAAGGAAAATTAAGGCACTTGAGAATTTTGATACAAATTTGTCAAATCTACTTATTCTAATCTGGAATACTGACCAGTATATACTCTTGAACAAAGTGTAATCTTATATCATATATTTTTCATCAGGACAACCCTATCATTGGCTGGTTCAATTTTGTTTACTTCTATACTGCAGAACATCTCATTGCAGAATTTTAAAGTACAGAGTCAATCCGTCAGTAAGCTTTGCTATGGGCCTTTACAAAAAAGGCACTTTTAAAATTATTTTACAAAACAATATTTACAAAGTAAAATTTAAGTACTCTCTCTCTTTCTTCATAAATCTATGGTGCTGGGAGGATTGGAAGGTCACTTTTTAATTTTTCAATTTTTTTGCCCTTTATCTTTTAAGATTTCCAAACTTTGAAATTGAATGACAAAGAGGAAGGAAGAGACTGACCGGCTCATACACATGTAATTCAGGCATATTATACCTCAGAGTGAAATGATTTATTTTTCGCAGTGATATTGTTTTAAACTTTCTTTTCTTTTACCTTTTACAAAACAGATAGTTTCTTCATTCTTGTTGTTGCTTTCTCCTATATTTCTGCACTGAACACCACACACCGCTTGCCATTACTCAGTTCCCTGAGCCAACCGGGGTGGTGTCTAAATTTGTTAATGATCAAAGTGTTTAAAACAAAAAACCAAGACAATTTCCCAGCACCATTTTGATGGCTTCAAAACAGAAGGTGAGTTCAACAAGAACTCAATTCACAAATTTTTCCATCTGTTTTTGTAGACATTTCCCAATCCTAATGAAAAAAATAACACCAACATTGCATAGCAAAATCCAAAGAGATGAAACTCAACACCATAAACTGTAAAACAATTCAAATAACAGCCAAGGAAAAATATAATAAACTGTACAAATTATAAAGAATCTTATTTGCACACAAAAATAGATAAAACTATTTTGAATTTCATTGGAGCATGGCCAGACTATGACAAATAGTTACCAACTACTTGTCTATTTGTCTTTTTAATCTATCATCTATTCACAAACTAATGTTTTTTATCTAGGAGCATCTAACTGGCAGTGGTATTGTTTCTTTTTTTACCTTTTACAAAATACATTGTATTTTTCATTCTGGTTGTTGCTTTCTTCTACATTTCTGTGCAAAATACAGCTTGCCATTACATCGCAGTCAAAAATTCAGAAATTGGAACACCCACCGTAAGTCCATTTGTTTTTAAAAGTTCATGTCGTGCCAAGGAGAGTGGCAGTGAGGGTTACATTATGGTTTGAAGAGCAGTACATGTAAATTACACAATGGAACTTCAAAAATCAATAACAATGATAACAATATGGTTTGGTTGATAATAATGGCTTGTTTTCTTTGTCATATTTTTTCAGCTAGCTCTTCTGTAACTTTTTATTTGCATTTCTAGTGCCCAGTGAAATTTGCTGCTCCTATTGTTTTTAGTGAGCCCCTGCTTTAAAAGAGTTGCAATAAATAAATAAAATCTTACTTTTTACAAACAAAATTGCTTTACAAACAGCATATAAAGGAACAAAGGTTTTGAAATGTCTATAGTTAAAATTCTATGAACTGATTGGTCTGAGGTATCCAATTGCAAATGCCCTTCAGTTTTTTGACAGTTAACAGGTAAATAGACCTTTACAGATATCACATTGACTTTGACAAAATTATCCACAGATGGGTTCAATGGTTTTACTGCACAATTTTTGATGACGAGCAGAACAATAAAACTTCAACTTTGGAAATTGTTTATGGCAGATACCTCTGAAAGACTATTGCACCAACTTGATTTAGGCTGAAAATGTTCACCTTAGTACTGATTAATACAATGCTGTACCTTACTGACAGTTCTCAAACACCTGCTCTCTTTCCTGGGTGGGTTGAAGGTTATGTGTGCACGCCACATTTCTTTTTGGGTTCAGGTTAACCTAATTCTAGCCCAATGTGCTGCATGCCACATAATATGTGCCCACGAGTCAAATTTCAAGATTCACGTTCTGCAATTTTAATATTGAGCTAGAAACAGGTGCATTTTCACTCCAATTATATATGAATTCACCCACACTGATAAACCACCACATGGGCTTCAACGACACTGTCTATAAGCATGAAGTGGTAACCTAGCTGCAAGAAGTATTCACAAAGTCTACATGTAGGACCCAGGTTAGTACAGTACAGCACTCAGACATAATTTCCAGGGGAGACGGCTGATGTGCTTTTGGAGGGTTGTCAATTTTCATGCCAGCATTTCTGAAGAGTCCAGAAAATTCAAGCATGTATTTGAGTGAGGGTCACCACTTTTCTACAAGAAGGCAGGATGTGGCAGATCTTACATAGGTCTTTTTGCTGAGAATAAAGGCCTGGTTCAATCCAATCAGACAGCCATATTAGAGTATAAGCATATTATAATGGGAAATTTGATCTTCGTTCCATCAAATTACTTGAAACTTCGCATACAGTTGATTATTTGTGCAGGTAAAAGACTCAAAGGTCAAGTGAGAAATTATACGCCAAATATAAGATTGTTGATGTGGACTGTGACATGAAGGGGAAGGGTCACTGTTTTTGTGCATGAAAATTTGTGGGGGATGCAGTGCTGGTGTGGTTTTTTTTTCCTTCAAACACTTTAGAAGGTTCACTTTTTTACACCCACTGTCATTTTGAAAAACACCTCCCGGACATGCAGCCTAGATGCAACACTTGAAATAGGCTTATGCTGAGAAGATAGCCTTTCACCCACACAGTTGCTGGTAATTGGTAATATTCTATTGGTCTATATATATATATATATATATATATATATATATATATATATATATATATATATATATATATATATATATATATATTAAATGCACTTCACAGACTTGTCAAACATGTGGTACAATGTTATCCCATGGTGTTGTTTGAATATATATGTCCTTGATATATTTACAAACACATCTGGATCTGAAAAGTCAAGGCTGTTGTCATTATAGGTCTGAGTACAATTCCTTATGTGACAAATGAATCAGCTTATAGTCCCTGCGGATGAAGTCCAGGGGACTTATAGATTGAGTTCTGTCTGTCCGTGCTTCTGTGCATGCACACTTTTGAAACAAGTTGGAAACATGTACAACAAAACTGTCTGATGTATACAACTGATATACTGACATCTCGGGCACAGTCATCATCCAATTTACCCTGTTCTTTGCTGTAATCTTCCAACCTAGCATATAGTAGGCAATTAGATACACCTCTCTCATGAAATTTAACAGTATTTTGCCAAAAGAAAATAAAGTACATAATAGTTGCCAATTTTTTCTTTAACATAAAAAGGGCTTTCAAAATAATAACTGCTCTTGATTCCAGGTACTCTCAGACTTGGGCAACCTTTTCACCTCAAATCAGGATTTTCAGTGAGCTTCCTCCGTTGCTGAGGATGAATCTGTGTTCAGCTCCCTGTTAATGTCTCTGATACTGTCCCTTTGCATGCTGGGTGGCCTGTCTATAAGACTGTCCCTTTGGATGCTTGATGGCCGGGAGAGGGAGCTTCAACGTGGTCATAAGTCTTTGGCTTTGGTGGCACCGGTGGTTTACTGGGCTTCTCCATGTTGTCCTGCTGGATGTTTTTGGCATTTTCTGTTTCGATATAACTGAACGGTGGTGATTCTGGATCTTTCATCACTAGGGGAGCTAGAAGAAATTTCAAAAGTCAAAATTTTGCATAGTACAGCTTTCTTCATAGGCTTACAAACAAACCTTATATTTTGTCACCAGTGACCTTTTTTGGACACCATTAGACAGAGACCAAAATGCTTTCCTATCTCGCCACAATATCAGTCCATGTGTCTGTGTGTGTCTGTCCTTCTGTCAGTAGATGCATTTCTTCAAGTAATTTTATTATTATTTATTTTATTTTATTAAACCTTGTTTAACAAGGGTAGCCTGGTAAGCTTCAGTAAAGATGCTTATCAGGGCCCTCAGATGAACATCAAACTGATACAAAGCAGAACAACATGAAAAATGCAGAACAACATGAAACATGATAAACAAAGCTAGCACAACTTGATACAATGCGCTGTTAAAAGTGGACAGGAGTGAACCTGCACATAAGAGAAAAATGCACAATCACACTAGACGACAAAAACAATTTGACAAGAAAACTAAAACTCACAAACACAAATATTAAGGTAAGCAGTTTTAAAACTACTCAATGAGTTACTAGATCTTATACTTAAATCGACATTATTCCACTGATTGGCACTATTTACAGTAAAGCCTTTTCGATAAAAATACTTATTTGTTGCAGGAACCACTAACAATTTTTGCATCTTAGGTCTTGTAACTCTTTTATGATCAATTTCGGTAAAAAGGCTTGTAATATATTGCAGAGCAAGATTATTTAAACATTTAACAAGTCATTGACAATGACACAGTCCCCACTTGTTAATGGGTACTTTAAGGTAGAACGCACCTCGGGGACAGACATTCGGACTCTCAAACTTTTACAATTCTCTTCTGATACACCACATGTGGGGGTTCATTTTTAAGCTCTTGGTGAAAGAAAACTTTTCCCCGGCTTAGTTTTTCGAAATTCAAAAATTTTTATTTTTCTCTATAGAGTTAACACAGGGATGGCGGCCATTTTGAATTTCTAATATCGGTGAATCTTGGGTAATTTGTTTCTCTAGTACCACAATTTGCATGGTGACCCCCTATTTTTATTCTTGATTTTGAAAGAGAATGGTTGAAAGATTCCTTGAGGAGAGTTTGAGCAAAAGTTTAAGTCTTTCACTTTCGAGGTGCATGCATACTACCTTAAGGTCATCCCTAGAGACTTGTACCCCAAATATCAAAGGAATTAATGTGACTGGCAGTTTTGAAGAAGCTTGGAATATAATAAGTTCACGGATGCCTGATGCTGGATGACACAGGATGGACAACGCTATACGTCCACCTATCATATACGCTCCACTTCGCTGACAGCGGAGCTAAAAAATCAAATTGTTTGGACATAAATGAAAGTTTCTAGAAGTGATTGATTACTGCTCCTGCATCACAGACAATAAATATGATTCTAAGGAGCTGGAATATGTAAATTCAAGTGTTGAATCTGTGAATAGCCTTTGATATGTGTGAAAGTGAATTCAGACATGGTACTCAATATTCCCAGGAACAAAATGGACCCCTGGCAGCCAATTGTATATTGGATCATCTCCAAAAATGATTTGATGTATATATGTCCGCCATTATGTATTGCCCTTGTACCAAGTTTGAAAGAAATCAGTCCAGGTATGTCTGAAATATTTCCTTGGACGCGTGGAAGCACTGACGCATGCCACTCAATCTATAAGTCCCCATCTGACTTTGTCAGTGCGGGTGGGTACTAAAAACATAAGGCTGTTAGAATGTTATGCACTTTGGTGCATATACGTCATGGAAAGATTCAGATTGGATGAGATTTTGGTGGATGTGGTCTGCATAATTGACAGTCATTTGAATAACTACTAGCCATGCATATGAGCATGTAAGCATTAAATCAATATTGAAAAACACAGGTTTTGATACGAAGGTCAACATATGATTTGGGGAAGTGCAGGTAACATCTTTACAATGGTTTACTTTTTGAGCATTAAACGAACAGGAAATATGGAACTGAATTGCAACTAGCTGACACGTTATTGTGGTGCATGTTATAAACGATTGTGTATATACTGAGCCTTTTGGTCAACAAGTCATCGTTAATGACACAGTCCCCACTTGTTAATGGTTACTTTGATTACAGGTCCTCAGAGAGGATAGTCATCTTCATTAAGTCTGTGATAAAAATACTTTTGAATAAATTCGCTTGATACATGTCTGAGTTGTAGTTCAGGACATGAAAAAATCATAACAAAATGGCCGCTCAGCAGCCATATTGGATCGTATCACAAAACATATTTGCGTGCATATGTATGACATTAGTCAATGTTCTTGTACCAACTTTGAATAAAATCTGTTGAAACATGCCTGAGTAATGGCTCTGTACATGAAAAAGTCATACTATCAAAGTGAGACTTGAGTGGACACCGTGGGTCATCAGTATGTATTAGGGAGATGGTGCAGTGGCAAAGAATGTGAAATTTTCAGAAGAGTTACTTTCAGAATGTGCTTAGGAATACAATTCAGAATAACATTCAGACACTCACTATGTGAGATAATATTCTGTATATTCCAGAAGAGTCCTTTCAGAATGTGCTTTGGAATACAATTCAGAATAATATTCCGACACTCACTATGTGAGATAATATTCTGTATATTCTAGAAGTAACAAGTCATTGACAATGACATAGTCCCCACTTGTAATAGGAGTATTAGTCTTGATGGGGCAGGGAAATGAGGTCATTAAGAAGTATCACTGGAGTGTATATGTTCAGATCTATGGACACATAGGTCTATGTCATTGTTCCCATTTTGAAACAAGAGGCATGTCTAAGTTATCGTTCTAAATCGGGAAAAAAGACCAGACCTCTAGCTGTATTGGCCTGCCAAGAAATACATATGTGCATAATAAATGAGGTACAAGATGTGACATCTTAAGGTCTACTATCCTATCAAAATTGAAGCGTA
>LD390862.1:21796-32004 GCA_001465055.1 Ptychodera flava
GACAGACAGACAGACAGACAGACAGACAGACACACAGACAGACAGACAGACAGACAGACAGACATCGCTGCGACATATGCTCACGTGTTCACACGTGAGCAAAAAATAGCTCACCTTGTTCTTGATGTTTGCTTACATCCATCTGCTCGCTCTTCGAGCTCAAATCCTTGCTTTGCTGCCTTGTCCTCTTGTAACAAAAGTAGATTTGAATGCAGACCAGGATTGCGAAAAGAATCCATCCAATGCTTGTGAGTGCTGTACCGGTATTACAGTCACTGCCTGGGCTCACAACTTGTTCTGTCCTTCCGGGAACTTCTGAAGCAAAGGGAATATTTCCAGATTGTTATCGAAATACTGTAATTTTCCCTTACACAAATTCAGAAAGCATATTGCATGCAAAATAAGATAAACAGAACACTCGACACAGGTTCTTGGTTCTTGAAAGATTATGAACAAAAAACAAACTAAGTTAAAGGTTTTTTTTCCCCAATCCAAATGTTTGCCATTTAAGACTTCTAGCAACACCATAACCAAGAAACTACAACAAAAAATTACAGCACAACACAATTTTTTTGACTTGACAGAGTCCCTTATTCCCCAAAGTGTTCCAGAATTCACCTACAGTTATTGTAAATGTTGTTATATTTTTAATTGTTCTGACTTTCAAATGCAAAACAGATACTCATATAATTGAACACAGCAAATAGGTCATACACAGCATGTCTGTTAGGTTGTTATTAGTTTCTGGATTAGTTCTAATATATTAAAACAATTGTGTCTCGCATGTGCATGGCTTCAATTCTACTTCCATAAGTCAGCACCATGTGCTCTTTCATTTCAGATATAGTACTAGCTAGGTCCTGCCCTGTTCGACATGTGATGGGAGCAGTATGTAGACATGTGAATCTGTGTGAAGTGCACTTGAAACAATGAATGTATGTGAAAAACCAATTACAACTTTGGTCCTGAACAAATTGTTGTCATATAATCATGGAAAAGTCTGTGTTCAATGTTATGGATGTGAGTGTATGCCATTTCTGGACTGGGTACAAGACAGAGACTACAAAACAAAGACAGCAGAGACAGATTTCAATAAATTTTGCACCCATTTATTACACATAAAACTGCCAAGCTCAGCTTATGTTGCATTGCTCTAATATTGAACTGCCTTTCAATTAGCACAAATTTTTATTCCCCTCAGCAACAAAAAAATACCCTTTCGCAACATTAGTGCATGTGTACTGTCTGATGGTGAGACAACTTGCAACATTAGGCTTTCATGATATTTTTACTTATTCTGTTTATGCAGGCATTCCATTTTGAAGTTGATTTTCTGTGAGTCTCTGTAAAAAAATGCATCCCCAGATCTTGTCCAATAGGACTAGAGTGATCCATGCAGTGAAACAAAAATGTTGATTGCTTAAGTCCATCAAACGTTATAGTGAGGGGACACCTATAGAACAGATAAAAACATCACTAGTTGCAGTTGCCTCAACTTCTATAGTACATATTGCAACCTTGGGCACTTGGTAGTAGAATTTTCTCGTTTGCCACCAAAAACATTCTAAATCTACATCAACCTATTACTTAAGCAAAAACCAAAACAAAACACGATAAGATTAATTATTTTGCATGCTAAGTATTGTTATAAATCAAGGAAAATAAAAAAAAAATTGCCGCCATTGTGAGAAACTAGTTTATGAGTTTAAGCCCAATTGGTGGAATCTCATTGCTTATATCAGTTGTATGATCCCTCTGCCCGCTTGTGTCTGTCGGAATATGAGCTGATAGCGGAGGAAGTTTATTATCAGCAGTGTCTTTGGGGATTGTGGTAAAACACCATTGGTTGTTTGTTCTTCAACCTTCATAGTTGTGACCATGGTGGTTGACAGCACTGCTAATGTGCTATGAAGCAAAAAATACCAGTATAGTACATTTTTTGGTGTGGATTTCTTTGTGTTTTGTAAGAAAAAAAATGCACAAAATAAGACAGAGGAGGAGACAGTGTTAGACAATTAAAGCATAAAATGGGCAGTGAATTTTTAAAATTGGGAAATAAGAAAACATTGCTTTCTCACTGCATGCTATTTGCCGACAGAGTGAAATGATATGAGGGATCTTGAATTTATCACATTTCTGTAGACCTATGTATGTTTAATATACCCATTAAACTAAGGTTAGTTAAACTTTGGGAAACAGTTAAAAATACCGCCAATGATACGGTGTTGCTCACATTTGATTGGAATTGGTACATACTAGTAGTATTGGTACCAAAGGTCAATAATAAATGTTATTTCTACCTGTTCTGTGCAGCAAAATTCTACATTGATATTATGAATGATTTCTACACAGTACAACCAGAAAAACAAGAATGACAACAGCAAAAAAGGTTTGCAACATAGGTACTGGAGGTAAACTTTAGAAATATGCATATCAACTTCGACAGCAATGGGAAAAGTACATCCTACATACATTAGCAAATGTCAATAAAAAAATCATCCAGAGAAGGCTTGACAAAAAGAAAAGGTGGGGGAGTGGGGAATGTAAAGTAGGTGATTTATTTACAACCTTGGGAATTTTAAAAATGCTATCAGTGCTGTCATTCAAATGTAAACAGCACTTAATTACAGATGTTGAAATGCCTTGCACTGTGGGGGGGAGGGGGGTGATTATGACATCTGGAATTATCCTTGATCCAAATTTCTTATCAGTTCATGTGTGTCTAGCATGGAAAAGTTGTAAACATTGGTCCAAAATGAAAAAAATTAAACTCAGCTTAGTTTCCCGTATCAAATTTCACTACAAATTGATACCAAATATGACAAAATTATGTTCACGGCCTTAACCACTGTCTCACAACATATCCTGGGTTAGTATAGGTCATTTAAGGTCAAATTTGGGGTTTCCCAACACTTTGAGCAGAAGATAACATCCTTCAGGACTTTTATACCAAATTACAAAGCTATCAGACAAGTTGGTTTTGAGAACAAGTTTTCTTAACCGAAAATGACAAATTGTTTTGAAAAAATGTTTTCTTGACCAAAAATGACAAAATTATCTTAAAAATAAAAATTTGCATATTTCTTGACAACTACATCCCTGGGCAACTGCACACCAAATATAAAAGCTGTCAGTCCAACAGTTTTAAAGAAAAATTTTTTTTTACGATTTTTTGACCAAAAATGACAAAAATTGCCCCAAAATGGTAATTTTGCCAATCCTGTTGTAATTTCAACAAATTAGAAGGGTACCATCCTTGCAAATATCCATTCTAAATTTGAGAGCAATTTGGCCAGCGGTTTCAGAGAAGAATAATTTTTACTTAAAATGAGAAAAATAACCAAAAAATTCAGCAAAAGTACAAAATTCAAGATATCTTCACAATATACATATAACTGTATTAAGGTCCACCTAAAAAAGGTACTTGCCCACTAATTTTCAAAGCAATCAAAACAGTGGTTCTTGAATTATTATTTTTGACCATTTTCACGTTTTGTGAGCTCATTTGCATAATTTAGGCAATGCAAACTTCATTTGAACAAAATTCCAGCTAGAGCCCAGGATGCACCAACACACCAAATACCGAGCTGAAACGTGAAGCGGTTTGCATGTTTTTGATGTTGACGGACACTGTACGTCCGTACATATATACATACAAACGTACATACATACAGACGCCACCGACTTCAGCTTATACGATAACCTCACTTTGATATACTAAATGTGAGCTAAAAAAACTACTTATACACAGGTTAGATTTTTTTTAACTGTTTAGTCAGATAAGAATGAAAAGTTTGACTGACTTTAACAAACCTATTAATGCATGTATTTTGTTTTGTGCCTGTAAGAGTCTGCATCATCATAGGTTCTGTTTCAAAAATTTCAACAATATCATTTCTCAGACATTATGCACTTTAAAGATACAGAGTCATGTTACATGCGTTCTGCTTTTGCTCATGAGTTGTTAAGAATTTTTTTGCAGAGTTTCAAGAGACATACAAAGCACTCTAATGAACAAAAATAAATATTATTGAAACATGACATCATTTTACATACTTTAAAAACTCACAAGATAAATAAATGTATAGCATAGCTCTTTAACATTACCAAATGTACGTAGAGAACTACAGGGATGTACAGGCATTTTTACAGAAACCAACAGAGATTTTTTGAGGAAGGAACTAGTGGTAGCACACCCTCATATAACACAGTGACTAGCACATATTAATAAAGCTTTAATTTTTGATGTACAAGCATATATCTTCAATAATTGTCCCTTTCTTTGATCAAGACCCCACACAAGAACATAAAAGTCATAGCCGAACGTGTTGAATGATACGATAGGATGCCACACTGATACCCCTCCACTGAATTTGTTTAGTTATTGCTGTAAGTGTGGCGTGATTATGGTACTTGTGTTGTGCATAGCAAATCATTTTTGGTCTTTATTCCACCACCATAACTTCACCTAAATCAAACTGGTCTTTCACTAGCAAAAATGAGTACAGCACCAATAGTTTTTTATTATCAACTGTTTTGTATTGAAACTTGATCATAAATGTCTCTTATCTCATAGACTAAGGCAATAAATTATTTTTCTTGTTTTAGTTGATTTGATATTTTGCTTTGAGAAAATAAACATGAATCTCTCATGTCACTATAGTAATTGAGAGGAATTCAATAAAACCAATACAACGACACTTACAACTATTGTTGACGTGAAGAAAAGATACAAAGTATCAGTCTGATAATCAGGTGATGTGGTTTCATATTCTAAACCTGTCACCACTACATCTCTATGAGAAGATCCAAACTTCTCCAGTAAAAGTGTTGGGGAACCAACTTCACCCAACAATAATCTTTACAGCCCTGATACGGCTTTTGCAGCCCGAGGTCGAACAATGGAAGGGCCCGAGCATGCAAGCTTGGCCTGTACGCCATACGACCAAAGGCCGCAAAAGCCGTATCAGGGCCGTAAAGGTTTTATCATATACCTTATGGAATGATAAATATGTAGTACCGTTACATAATATTCGACATTGTTTAGGCGATACAAATGCCTGCGATATCAAAAACTCATTGCCAATTACTTCAGTTTTTCATAAATACGATGGCCGCTTCCCGTCGCGGATTGACATACATATAAATGACGTCATTTGTTTACCTGCAGAATTCTAGAACGCGCGAAGCAATATGCGTACTATTACGTGACCAACAGAGATCTCTTAAGGCTGAACTCGAGGTGTAAGAAGGACAAAAGCGTGATGTCAGTTTCTGTAATTTATACTGAACAGGCACGCACTTAGTATACACAGGATTTCACTAGAATTTAGAAATAAAAGCCGCGGCTCCACTGTTGCCACGGGCAACTACGATCTGAGCGAGCAGACGTTTTCCAAATCTCGCGCTGGCTTTGTGTACGAATGGAACGTTTGCGGATAGCAACGCCCATAGTAACCAGAATCGAGATAGTTCAAAAATGCACGCGATTGCCCATATTTGGGCACCGGGCCGGGGCGTGATACGTAAAAAAAATGCACGGATCTGAGGGCGCTTTCTCCCATAGCTTTACACAAGCACGTGAATGTAGGTATATGATAATGGCAACAAAAGACTTAATTAACAAACAATAAGCCTAAGTTAAGTTGCTTTCATGTCTGTTCTCCCCAATGCTCAGTACATTCATCATTTATAACAACGGGATCAGGGCCAAACCATGGTCACGGTGGTGAGAGGGTTAATATATGTTAGAATTGTTTCTCATGATGCTAAAAATTGCTATCAGAACAATTTATCTGACATAAGTATCTTTCAAATCTTCTGCATTAAGCACAATGCCTGATTAGTGCAAATATTCTCTCAAACCTTTAATTTGCTGACTAAAAATATTGGATTAGCAAAACTTATTTTAATTTTTTTTATCAAATTCAAGAATTTTGATGTCACTTTACAGTATAACTTATGTGACAGATGACTACAACCTCAGCACTGAAGAGGTTAAGTTGGGTGTTTTTATTTTGCTCTGCCTTTCATTGGAACTTACCTTCAACTGGACAATTCTCTCTTGCAGTGATATTCTGTTTGACAACACTGAAAAAAATACCAGTCATGTCACATTAACAATGCTACATACCCTACACAATGGTTATGTATTACATCAAAAATAAATCCCTGTTGTACAATAGTGTATACTCGCAATCTCTTTCTACAATGTCTTCTGCAATTTGCATTTGAATTTACAGAATTCTACACTAATCGTTCTCATTCACTGGAAAACAACGGCATACAACTATAATATCTACTCTATTCCATTTCCTGTGTCATGATAATAATTGTAGGTTTTCAGGATATGCCATCTTTTTAAACTTGTACTAACATTAACAAATGGACATCAAAGGAATAACAAGCGTAAAACTTGCCTTTGTAAATTTCCATGTTACTATGGAACAGGGATTGGACTTTTGCATGTCATATTTTTTCAACATAGAATAATATTTTAGGAATGAAATTATAAACTTACGGATTGGAGTTATAAATGTTACACGTCTTTGAATTTCCATCCCAACCACAGTAGGGGTCTTGAACACATCCACTATAATGAAGACAGAACACAATGCATTGATAATATTTGTAAAGGTTTGACTGATTTTCTTAGCCCAAACTGTTCATTATGAAATTTTATTGATGGCATCAATATTTCTTCTTTTGTTCTCAAATGCTTATGTAAGAATTACAATATATAAATTACTTGTCATTGTATTTTCTTCTGTGTTGTACTTTCCTGTGGCATATTTTTCTGTACTTAAAAGTGAACTTTGAGAAAAACCTGCAGAAAAATCCTAATAAACCAAGGACAAATGCAAAAATAATCACATTTAATTTAAGTATCTTTAAACGTATTTTGTCTAAACATATAGTAGTCAACCTAAATGAACCAGCAATTACAGTGTATTAAAATTCTTGCAATGTACTCACCATTCTTTTAGTTCCCCACACCTCTGAACATTGATAAGAATGATCTCACTCGGAGTGCCAACCAGGATAAACTTGTCAGTTTGGTTCCCTATGAACTCCATACTGACAACGGGTTCTGGTTTCTCAGGATCTGTCACTGTTATTTCATCAATGAGATTGCTCTCCAATTTGCCATTTATGGTCATAATCACAACTTTCAGAACTTTGCCATTATCTGCAGGTAATAATGAAAACAGACAATCTCAGAACTATGCCATTACCTATAGGTAATAATAAAAACATACAATCTCAGTGTAATCAAAATATAACGATGGCACTTAGAAATTAGGAAAATATGATGATTGAAAATTGGCACAACTGGTGTTTGATGCAAGTCTAGCATTCTAATTTCAAATCAGTGCCTTTTAAGGAAACACTGTACTCTCTTCTATCAAACGGTATTTCCCTCAAAATATTTTACTTCTTGCTTCCACACCTGGTCCAGAAAGATTATATGTACACCATCATAAATTATTCTTCTTCCTTTATATCACTTGAAGTACATCAGGCAGGACACTTTAGTTTTCGATGGTGTGGTAAGTGGGGTTAAAATGGGGCCAAATTTAAGATGTGCTCAAAACAGAAAAACAAACACAGACAAGGTTAATGTGTCACATGAAGTATACACAGAAAATCTAGATATGGATTAAATGCCATAAAATATTTGAAAGATCCACCAACCTGTTCCAATAAACAGTATATCGTAGACTGTTTCCTCAACATTTTTAACAACCAGTATCTGAGTGAACCTGTAGTCTTCCCTTGTCATGGTGAACAATGGAAGTCCATCATTATCGCTGGGTTCTACGTTGTCGTGCATCAGCGTATGTGATTTGGCAAACAACAGGACATTGTAGCTGAGACTAGTCGAGTCATTCTGACACTGAAATTCAAAATAATAATTGTTAAGAAAAGACAATTTTGGATGCATCTCTCAGAGATTTAAATGATATTTTAGGTTACAGTTAAGTTTCTGAGAAAAAGTAAAAATATGAAAAGAGTTAGTTCGTGTTTGTACAGCATCAAAACTGAAGCATGCAGACATATAGTCATATTCCACATTTACTAAAGACATACAAACAACCTACACAAACACCTACTTCGCTGTGAGGCATTTATAACAAAAAAAGGCAGACGATTACAACTTACAGATCCAGGCCTTGGGCTGGGCACTTCACTGTCCGGAACAAGCAACCACATATGCTCCGCTGTCTTTTGTTCCTTGAACTTTCCCTCGTCAAAGACCTCAGTGATGCTGCTCAGGTCATAGGTACACACCGCTGATCCGGCGATAGAGTTTCTACAAAACAGACAACAGGCATAGAAATATATTAGGTATCTGCAGAATTAATTGACAGGTAAAGAGCTCATTTCTACTGTCTGCTGCTGACTACCATCAAATAATAAAACATGGAAAGTACATACTGATGGAATAATTAATGATACGTGTAACTTTAAGCCTTTGTTTAAATCAAACCTTGTCTGAAAGGTGGTGTTCACAAACTTTTATGAAACACTTGACAGCTTCAACTGCATCAAACTGAATTTACATTTGTACCAGAACAATACTACTGTTTTGACTTTCTCACCCTATCTATTTCAGGGAGGTACTTACTTTGGTGTTGTAAAAACTCCATAAAATTTTCCATTCAGTTCAAAAGTATCCTCTGTAAAATAACAAAACACAACAGGCACTCTGATGATAACACATATTGTTAAATAGGTAAAAAGAAGAAAATACCTGATTGGCTCCTCCAAGTTCATATTTGACAAACAAAACACAACTGACAAATGAGAACCTGGCTTCGTATGACAGTATACACAGGTGACCTAGCAATACCTTCGCATTATATGCAACAGCCATACCTAGACACAAATTTTCAATCAAATAGAAACACATTTCCCCTGACTCCTGAAGCTGATAGAGTGATTGTACTTACGGATCTCATTGAAGTAGAACGGAAAGTCTCCCGGAATAGAGCAGACTATCCTTGCTTTGAGAAATGTTGTCCAGATATTATCTAACAAGTGATCACTGCCACCCTTGTCCTTGGTACACACCCTTGCCACTCTGGAAAACCGGCTCTGTATGCGTAATCGTATTTTGAGTTTACTGTATCTTGCTAAATATGAATCTTTTAGACCTGTTATGTCCACATGCATCTTTTTCAGCCTGCCTAATTTGACCCTCCCAACTCTCCCTATATTATTATGTACGAAGTACAGCCAAAAAGTTCAAATACTTCTTACTATGGGAATTTCTATTATGCAGACATGAAGGGAGAGAGGTAGCATGTTGATCTTGAGAGTGGAAATCCTTAAAATTATCTCTGTGTGCAAGTGAATTAAGGGAGGGTCGAGACCGAATTTCTGGCTGTAATTAATTTCTCAAAAACTACTGATCATATTTTGATGAAATTTAATTGGTTCATATATGTAGTTTTGAGAGTGTTTATGTCATTTCAATTTGCATAAAAGGTGTCACATAATTTTTATATCGACATTTCCACGCCAAAATCGATTATACGGTATTATCTATTGGCATATTCCAACTTGTAAACAATTAATATTTAACCTTTATTTTCTTGGCATATGTTAACAGAGAGCAATCAATCAACCCTTTTTTCCAAGAAATTTCGGTGTTAATTTCCACATGTTTCTGCTAAATACATACGATTTGTAGGAAAAATCAATTCTTGTTTGAATTTCGGTAATTTTTAAGGAAACGTTAGAAAATTACACACGTGAAAGCAATGGTTGTAAAGATATTTTAAGCCTAGGTTGGGCCTATCAGGCCAGTGATCCATGACCCTGTCATCTGTTATCAAAACGATTTGTAATTGTAATAAAGGGAAAGTGACTTCAAACATCATTCCTCTTGTCTTGTATGTGTTAATATTAAAATGTGTTTTGTGCCTATATTGTGTTTTGGCTGTTAGTGTGAAAATTAAAAACTGGGTAAAATGTTAATTTAAAATAAGCATTGTGAGATGTGCCGCGGGCATAGTTGAGTGTGTCTCAGACTACGTTGACCTTTTGACCAGACGTCTCGTTTTCGACCATTTTGTGTCTGTTCATTGACGTTTGGACTTTGGCCTTTATCAGTGTATCGCTGATGTTTGCATTTCTTTTGTATGCCATGATCGGTTGATTGGGGAATAAATTCCTTAATGTTTCGTCCTTTCCTAGGGAAT
>LD390862.1:33130-52684 GCA_001465055.1 Ptychodera flava
TTGTAGGCTATGAGGAAACTACAAATAACTCATAGGTTATCTGATCCTAAATTGTTATTCAAAAGTTGTTCGACCTGAAGCTTCCAGTTGTTATTGATGACACTATATATGCACTATTCTGAACAGTTTGTATTCTGTCAATGTCCTCAAAAAATTAAAAAATGTACATACAGCGACATGAACGTTTGACACCGACCTATACCCAATGTATTGTCAATGGGAGAATGATGTCAAATAAGTAATCTCCCAAATTGTTATTGAAAGAGTTATTATAGGGGACAGTTTTGCACAATAGTGTTGTATAAGTAGAAATCATGACAACTTAAATCAATGTGGCTGCTTGGATCATCAATACATTGTTTATTATACCTGAAATTTGCGCCCGAAGGGCACGCCGAAAATGGTAATGGCAGAAAATGAAAGTGCCAGGAGGTATTTTTTCTTTTTTCAGTATTCCATAACGTGCACATGCAATTTCAGCTTTGATGCATGAAAAAAGGTGACCCTCCCCCATAGGCTTGCACAAAATTTTATGACCCTTCAAAAATGCTTGCGCGAAAAATGGCGACCCACCCCCAAAAAACACCGGCCCACCCCCCCCCTGTAATTTGTGTCCAGTCCCCTATGTGTTCAAGTCTTCACACGGTGCTTGTCTGTGTTCTTTGTCAAATTGTTGGCTCACTGGTGTTTTAGTTGCACAATTCGTGTTGCAAACTTTATTTGTGATGTGATTCTAGAGATTTCTTGATATTCATGATAATTTTTGACGCCCAAGCCTTCACCTACTTGCATGGCAAATATATCAAATAAATATCAAAATATATATCAAATATATCAAAAGATTCTATAATCTGTGTTACATCAAGCATTTAAAATGAGTGTCTCATTGTTATTGTTACGGAGGAGGGAGAGAGGAAAGAACTTGAATCAGCTAATCACATCATTCCGACATATTTTCAGAAACTCAAAATTTTCTTACCTTGCCGTCACTATTGTACTCAACTGCAGTCTCCCGCAGGAAGAAAAATACTTCCTCACCAAGATGATAGGATGAAATAAAATCAGGTTCTGAAAAATGAACAGGGTGGATAAAGAAATTAGAAAAACCGAGCAAAAATCACGCACATGAATGCAAAACAATTTACTTTCTACAGCTTGTATCCCGTAATCACCTGTGTTAATTTGAAATGAAAAATGGTAAATTTTTGTTGATGTCAACTTGTGTTGTGTTTCGTGTGATTCTCTATTCATACAATTTAAGGATGAAGACATCAGCCTTCATGCAGGACAAGCTGAATTCAACTGATATACTTTGTCCATTAGAAGAAGAAAATAGAATCTTCTGATTCTGTTGGCCAGGTCAGAGAATAGGAAGACTATGTTTATCCACATGACCATTTTTCGTTTTCTGTTCTCCCAGATACAATAAACACCATTTAGAGATTTCCTTTACAAGTGTGATGTTAACCTTCTGTAATTTCATTTCAGCTGAAAGTGACAAATGTTCCCTTGATCCTTTGCTCATTGGCAAAAAATATCTTGACCTTATAATGGATGTTAATCACTGGAATCATCGTTAAACTTTTATCCAAGAGACAAAGTTACCTTCATATTCCTTATTTGAATCAGTATACTACCAGCGAGTTGGCTATAAAGCTGTTCCGCATGTTTACAATTTCAGTTTCAGAACAATATCCTTATATTTTATATCATGATTCATTTTCAAAATCTGAAATCACAAGTTGTCAATAAATGTTTACACGTAAACACCATAGCCTTTTAATGATGCCTATACATGTATTCACCTGAAGTCAATTCTATGTTCTATCTTACTACTGTTCGTACCCAATTGTTTAACATACATTCCCTACAAGGTAAATTTAAAAGGACAATGTATCAAATTTTTTTCATGTCCAAATATGGATGAAAGCATGAACAAAGTAGGTATACTACTGTGATATCATACTGAAACTAAAATAAACTGACAAGACAGAGTTGAATTCAACACTTACAAAATCAAAATGAAAGTTTCCAAAACCTTACCATTTAACCATTTGGAATCTAATTCCTCTGTTTCTAGGTCCTTTTGAAGCATGACTACACCAGAATCTGCACTGCGAGCTACTGTTGATCTTTTGCCCATGGAGTCCAGCCTAGTAGCAGCGTAGAGGCGCCCATCTGAACGACAACAGAAATAAGAATTAATGTTTGGCCTATACGTAGTAACAATGATAATAACAATAGTCCACCACATGCTAACAACCATATATTTGTACAAGGTCCCCCATATATTTAGGATATAACCGTGACACACTGCGGGAGAGTATACACAAGATTTTGGTACAATGCGCGACATATAACATGAGCCGCTAGGCAAATGCTACATGGAGCAAATTGTACCAAAATTGAGTGTATACCCTCCTGCGGCGGGGGACCTTATTGCTATTATATTATTAAATATCAACTTGTGTGTCTTTGTTGTCTTACTTGGGTATTTTTGTCACTTAAAAAAGCCCCAAGTGCAGAAAACGGACATATGAGAGACTGAATGTCTGAAATTCAACACCTGAGACTGAGCATTTTTATAAGTTGGGATATATTACATTGATAACACATGTACACGGTATCCTTAACATACTCATTACGTTCATCAACATTGCATTTTATTAACTTGTAACGCGAACACTAAACTTGCGACCTGCTGCAGACACAGAAAATGGGTCAATCGAGTCCAAATCAAAAGAAAAAGTAAATTTTTTTCGTAAATTAACATAAGAACAACTGGCTCTTTTGGCATACTAAAAATAGATATGTCTCATTTTGTACTGATCGTGATGCTTTGACCATCGCAACATTCAGAAATACGTGGTATAGTGAGGTTTCAGGTGCTTTTTGAATAATAGATCATTTTAGATGTTAATTGTACCAGAAAACAAGTAGTTTTGAAATAATCAAGACTTGAAATGACAGCAACTGTGATCAACAGCTGTGCAGAGTGTGCTGCACAGCTGTTGATCTCAGTAATGCCAGTAATGCCTGATTCAGCGAGACCTGGATGCTGACACTGCTCGTTGCATCATGATGTCAACTTTCGTCGCAGTCACCAAAACTTATTGGCCTACATTGTTAGAACACCCTCGTCTGTTGCAGCCCAACTTTGGCAAAGAATATCTTACATACTTTTACTGTGAGGAAGGGTCAATTTATTTGTGTATGAATGAATAATAGCTTCATTTTATAGAGCGGTATATTGTGTCTCGACTCCCGCCTAATCAACTGAAAGTGCACGGTGCGCTGTTGCCTTAAATTAATGCACGATTTGTGTACATCAAACCCAAATGTGCTGCTTCAGAGGTGCGATGTCTTTCATCATCGACCTCAACCTATTTTAACCAAGAGGTGAGTTACAGACCATACTTTTTCTGTGTATCGAAATTCGGACTTCAGTCTTTGAAACAAAGCAGACTGTTTTGGATTAAGTTTAGATTGGTATGTTCAAATGCACTGATTGGGCAATTTTTGAAAATGTTATTTTACCTAGGGGCCCGTTTCACAACTGCTATCAGAGGTATTTTCGCATTGGTGGAATGCGCTCTCGTCCAATAATGGTGCATGGTAGCATGATATAACATAATAATTATTTTCATGCCTTGAGACTGAGTATTCTCATGTGTGCTGCTAGATTTTTTTCAAAAGCTCTATAGGGCTTGCTGACCAAACTCACTACAAATGGACTAAAAATGGCTAAATAAACTTACCGGCAAAGATTGCTTGAGTCCGCTGACCAGCAGCAAAGGGAGCTTTGTATAAACCATTTATCGTATCATTGTGGGTAAGACTAGAATCCTGTAACAGACAAAAGAGGGAAAAAATTTGGGGCTTCATTAAATTTGTTACTTACCATGCTGATCCCTTCAAAGCAGAGTTATGTGAGCAGTTTCTCTCCTATTTTAAATGACTTTTGCATGTTTAGCATATATGTTTTTTGTACAAATCCATCATTGCAAAACTGTTAAAGTTGTTCATCATTTTTTCAGTGACGATTAATCTAATTTCATTAAATCAAATTTTCGTGATCAGAAAGGCATCCTTTAAGCCATAAAACTCATACTCACATTAAAGTACTTGCAGATCGGTGAATTGGCATTGGTACCACACACAAGAAGTCTGTTGTTGTTTTGTTCAATAACTGTAATATAATTCTGGCATTCTTCTTCTTCTTTGATTAACTTACAAAACCTCTTGTCATCTTCTTGGGGCGGCCATGAAATGTTACGTTGTAAATAAAAATTGTTGCTTGTGTTGTACGCATATAACGAGTTCTTCGAGCCAACATAAAGAATGCCATCTATGAGTCTTGATATGGAAATGGGTCCTGTATGGATTTTTCTGACATCTGAAACTAGAACAGAACAAAAGCAAATATTTACTTGTTTGTGACGTAGGGCAGGGGCCCTCATTTAAGTGAAGTCTTCTCTGCATCAAAGATACAACAGGGCAGTGGCTGTTACCTTTTAAATTTCTAAAACTGACAAATGATTAACATAATTCTGATGTTAAGCAAAGCTAAGGCCTTCCATATTTGAGCAGAGAATACTGAACTACATGTATGTGTATGACTTGAATTATTTCTGAATACCCATTGTTAATATACGTGTTATGCAGCTTGAGCCAATCATAGACTGCACCCATGTGTAAGATATGGAAGGCTAAAAGAAAATGTACATTGTCTGAGATGTCCATTTCCTCTCCGTTAAGTGACTTTTCCCAACTTTACCATAGCTGCCATGGAAAAATCCGCCATATTGACTATTAAACCATTGACCTACGATGTCACATTCTAGTTGATACTTAATTTGTTTAGCAAACTTCAGCACCTGAATCAAATGAACTCTCCAACTCTACATGTGAATTTCAATTTTTGCCTTGCAAGAGGGGGACACCCCCTCATGCACTCCCACCTTCATTTGCTGCATTCACTCGTTGCTTGCTTAATTGCTGCGGTCGCTGGCACCCCCCTACTTTTATCTAATAGCCCATATTCATTTAGCTAAGGTATAACACTGACTTGAACAACTCACCTTGCACTGTTTTTGACTTTGGGACTTGGTCTCTTGGAAAACCACTTGTGGATGCGACGTCTAAAATTACTAAAAGATAAATGCTACAGAGAAGAATGCTCCTTTCAAATAATAAACTTGTAAAAATTGCCATCTTGATCTCTATCTGTAAGATAAAACACAAAATCTCATCAACTGCAATGTCACAAATGAAGTATCAAGTTTTCAGGATCAACATGAAAAGTGACAATGACATATCATATTTCTAGATTTCCATTCTGTTTATGCATGGTGAAACCCAAACACTATCTGTCCCATGATAAAACGCAAAGTTCCACACTGAATGAAACAGAATAATTTAGTAGTGACAATATTAGTTTGATAGAGTTCTTGATTATTAAGCGAGTTCCTGTAGTACTTATTCCTTTCAGGACATTGTGAAATAAAATATCTTATATTCTTACTAAGATAACAATTTTTATGAATATTGGTATTTAATCATGATATACCTGTTGAGTTTCAAGCCCATAACAAAGGTGTTTGTTAGAATATCCCATTCTGTGGGGTAAGCCTAATTCAAGCGCCACGAGCCACGTGCTGCGAGCCACGAGCCGCGAGCCAAAGTTCACGATGCACGATTAGCATGTTAATTAGCTAGAAATAGGTGCATTTTCACTCCAATTTAATTCATTGATTCACTTCATGGATAAATCAACATTCAGGCTTCAATGCTGCCTTCTAGATGCATGAACTGGTGACCAGCGAATGTGTGTTTACGAATTCTACATCAAGGGGCATATGCAGAAAGTGATTCAAGAGAAATTATAGGGAGGGAGGGCCAGTATTTTTCAAAATCACACTGTGTAAAATTATAACATTAAAAATTGATCAATCAAAATTCTGTACATTAATTTTGTAGACCATATGGTAAGGTTGCTTTATTTCAAATTTCTAGGTCTTAAGCCATGACAATATTAAGAATATATTTACAATATTATTTTTGAGAATTTATGACCTTTGACCTGCCCTATCCCCCCTCTGCAACTAAGCTGTGGCTTATCCTACGTAAGAGTCATAGACGGCTGGTGTCTATCGAACAGTGACTGGTATGGGACACCGACCTTCGACCCTCAAATCATCTTGTACCTCACTAATTATGCACATCTTTTATTGACAAGAGGTGTACATAATTGGCACATTCTTAACATGTTGCTGATGCTGTTTCTAAGCTTCGTTCTGCGTATGTTTTGTTGTATTGTATCTTGTTATTTTTGATATATTATGTATTTTTTTCTCTTCTTTTTGAAGGCTAAATAAATAAATAATAATAAATAATAATAATAATATATTTGCATATAACAGTTAGCCACAAATTGGCGTGGACTGCTGACATGATGAATGGAATGCAATGACTTTTTAAAACCATTAAACATTTATTAGAGGAGAACAAGAAGAGCATTCAATTCACTGCAAACTTTTTTTTCATTTGTGCCCTTTTATTGCTAGGTTGTCACTTTTCAAGTATTCTTGGAAAATGTGAATGTTTGACACTCTCTATAGATGTGGCCCATGTAGGTGCATGAAGACACTTCACTTGGGAAAGAAATATTCTGTGTCAGTCAAAAAAGCCTACAAAATGCATATGGAGCTAACATGACCAAAAAATTTGCATAACAATAGCTCAGCATCGCCACGGTACTGCACATTCAAACACTTGTTGCTTCGGATGGCGGAAGCCAAGGCGTGACATGACAGCTGATCTAGTGAAAACGCAAATCAATGAACTGTACACAAAACCTGTAGTGTCTCCTGTCTGTCCATGTGACTATACCCAGTTCAATCCAAAGGCACCGCTGTGGTTTACTGCGCTTTTACTTTTAGTGTAGTACTACACTAAAAGCGCAACCACGGTTTTGTTCACGTCAGACGTGAACGTCTCTTGCGCTTCGCAAGTTCTTCCTGTGTTCTCGCCGCGCCGCGCCAAGCCATGCGTACGATGTTGTTAGTGGACGTGGACCGTAGTTCCCGGACTTATGCGCCGGCTGCCCATTGGCCAGAACCAACTCGAATCATCGATGATCAGGAGGCACGACTCTCTTGGTACCTCCATATCATGCTCCACGGACCGTGAATGCCATGGGCCATGCCATGCAAGTCGCCCGATACCTGTTTATCATAGATTCCACGTACCTTGTTGTTGTGATGTTAAATGTACCCTCCGTTGTCGATTTCACGTGCCACAACACTACTACAATTAATTTCGCTCTGACCACCACTGAAGTATGGGGCTAAAATTTCCAACTTTAAAACGTTTTAACGCACGAATCCTCTTGACAGGTGTTTGGTCGATGTCAGCTTCACTTCTGATAAACTTTTCGTGCAAGTTCAACTTCAGGACAAGCGTCTGGTGAGGGCGCACGTACGTTTGATCAGAGCCTGATAGAGCTACCTGTAAAATGAGCGTGCGCGATAAGGTTTCAAGATCCCCGCTGGTTTCAATGAAAACTAGTCTTGAATGATGGTTTCGAGACACCCTAGACCTGCGTACGATGCTGTGGACCACAGTGAAAAGGCCGAGCCTATCGACACCAGGCTGTCAATAGCCAACAGGCCCTTAATTGGCTATTGACACCCCTCCCGTTTTTTCTTTTTCGCTAGTTGGTCTCCAAATTCGTCCAAACTAACAACATATATTCTACATAGAAATAAAAAAAACTTCTTTCTATATAGCTTCTCTGGTCATCATTTTTAAGTCCTATAGTAAAACAATATAGGACTTCAAAATGATTTTCTCTGCAGGCGGCCTACACTAAGGGGTGGCCTATTTGATTTCGGGGGGGGGGGAGGAGGGGGGGCTGGAGGAAATGGTTATGGCGACAATGTTTTGGCCACCCTGGTAGCAATTTTTTCCAGAGGTTGCTTAAAAGCAAATTTTTTTTGACTAGTAGAGTCAAAGCAATTTTTTAAAATACAAAATCATTACAATCACACTCTTGTAAAATCGAGCAGTCTTTAACATTTAATAATGTGGAAATATCCATATCTTCGCACATGCACATCACTGAACATATATCCAAATTGTGCAAACTTTCCAATGTTACTGTCCGATGTAAACCACATGACTTGTAAAAAATCCAGGAGGTGCTGAATGGTCTGTGCTGCAAACCGCTGCCTTCTTTTGAACTTTCCTTCAACCCATCATAGTAAGGTCCATCGAATGCCTATCAAAATCTTGCATGTATAATGAGTCCTGATCCAAAATGTCACAGTGTGAAGGATTTATCTAAATACAGTAATGTACATTCTTTATTTTGATCCTATCAGGAAGTTTACAAATCTTATCCTTTACATTTCCGGTCATTGTTTAAAGTACTCCACCGGAGGCAATATCAACAAATGCGACTGAGGACTTAAAGCAATTAATTACACACCAAATAAATATCACAAATCATACATATTTACTGAGATATGAATGGCAGATTAATATTCTCTTCTTCATCATAAAATATCTGATCAGATGGCATACAACATGACATTCACCAATTTTGTTTTCTAGTATGGTAAATTTAAACTTTGATAGACATATCTATTAATAAAGTGTTACTTCTGTATAATGAGATTTATTTGTTTATTGATTTCAATCTCTTTGGCGGACTTGACAAACATTCTCAGTTGATTTTAACAATGGCAGCATTGCATCTATAACACAGAGGAGACTGCATGGTCACTCCACACAGAGTGACTGTGATTCATGCTACTGAAAAGAGGTTTCTGCTTCTATAGATACCCATTCAAAAATGCCACCATACGCGGCAGCTCCAAAGACCATATAATTCTGTTTTCAAAGATTCTTGTTCAAAAATGCTGCCATAGGCGGCAGTTCCAGAGACCACTGAATGCTGGTCTACCACCCAAGGTGCAGCCTTCCTAGAAGCAATTTTTTCCCTTCCCTTCTGCACACTTTTTTTGACAATTTTTTTCCCAGCATTTGGCCAGCAACAAATTATCTATTTTAAATCCTCCAGCCCCCTGAAATCAAACAGGCCACCCCTAATGGTATCAATAGCCAACTGGCCCTCTATTTGGCTATTGACACCCCTCCCGTTTTTAGCTCACGTGTTCACACATGTGAGCTAATGTCGCAGCGATGTCAGTCTGTCTTTATGTGTGCTCGATATCTCAAAAAATGGCTCATCAGACCAGAATCAAATCTGGTACATGGATTTAGTGTGCAAATGGCAAGAACTGATTAGCTTTTAGTGGGTGTGGCTTGCTTACTTTTTGCTCATTTGCATAATTAATGATTTTAGAAAAAACGGATGTACATTGAGAACGACTGTACACAATTCGATAAGATTTGCTACAAAGGTTGATCGCATCAAAATACATCAGTTGTGAAAGATATCGAGGGTTGACATAAAAGATAATGGCTAATTTGCATATGTAATGAACTTTCCTAATTAGGGATATATATCTGAATTGACTAGATCAAAATTGATGAAACTTGGTATGTATATTGAAGATACTATAATTTAACATTACTGAAAGACATTAAGCATTTTTACTTCATCCAACTCCTAATTTGCATATTTAATGAACTTTTGAAATTAGGGATATATATTTGAATTGACTTGACCAAAATTAATGAAACTTGCTACATATATTGAAGATACTATGATACATTGCTGAAAGTCATTAAGCATTTTATTTCAGCCAATTCCTTATTTGCATCTTTAATAACCTTTCCTAATTTGATATATCTATCTGAATTGACATGACCAAAGTTGATGAAACTTGCTATGTGCATTGAAGATACTATGATAAAACATTATTGAAAATCACGTTTTACTTCAGCCAATTCCTCATTTGCATATTTCATGAACTTTCCTAATTAGGGATATATATCTGAATTAACTCAACCAAAGTTGATGAATCTTGCTATATAAATAGATACTATAAAACAACATTGTTGAAAGTCATTAAACTGTTTTACTTCAGCCAATTCCTAATTTGCATATTTAATGAACTTTCCTAATTAGGGATATTTATCTGTATTAACTCGACCAAATTGGATGAAACCTGCTATGTACATTGAAGATACTATGATACCACATTATTGAAAGTCATTAAGCATTTTCACTTTAGCCAATTCCTAATTTGCATATTTAATGAACTTTCCTAATTAGGGATATTTATCTGTATTGACCAGACCAAAGTTGACGAAACTTGCTTTGTACATTAGAGATACCATGATATGACATTATTGAAAGTCATTTAACATTTTACTTCTGAATCAGCCAATTCCTAATTTGCATATTTAATGAGAACATTTCAGTCAATTCCTAATTTGCATATTTAATGAACTTTCCTAATTGGGGATATATACTTAGATTTATTTGATCAAAGTTGGCAAAACATGCTATGTACATTGATGATTATACCAGATTACAGCAATATTGAAAGTCATTTTGCATTTTCATGTCAGCTAATTTATAATTTGCATATCTAGGGAGCTTTCATAGTTTGGCATAGCTTGCTTGAAGGACTTGACCGAAGGCAATTACACTTGCTATATAAAGTGGTGATACAATGACAGCAGTCAAAGAAATTATATTTTTATTTCAGCTAATAACATATTTGAATAGAATTAATCTGTGGTAAATATTGTTCATTACGTTTATCATAAAACTTTCAATGAAGTTGCAAACATGTGGCAAAGGTTCACATTCACACATAACTGCAGTATATGATGAAACGTAAGCATTTTCAGTTCATATCTGGTTTCACTAGTCGGCCTCCAAATTTGTCCAAACTTAGCTTTAATAGTTATTCTTTACAGCATATATTCTACATAGAAATCCAAAAAACTTCCTTTGTGATAGTTACTTTGGTCATCATACAGTCCCATAGTGCTACTGCATGGGCCTACACCAATGGGTGTCAATAGCCAACTGGCCCTCTATTTGGCTATTGACATCCCTTCTGTTTTTTTCGTTAGTTGGCCTCCAAATTCATCCAAAAGTCTGTGGCGATGCCATTTCTCTTTCTCTTTTTCAGTTTCTTTATTTCTTTATATTTTCATTTCGCTTTTTTGTCATATAGCCATTTTGTAGAATAACATTAGCCTTGATGTACTTATGTATGAAATAGGGAGTAACCCATGTGCCAAGTTTGAAAGACATTGGTCCTAACCTAAGTATTGATTTGTAAACATCAAATACAGGAAACAAAATGGCAGTCACATGAATATTACAGTCACAGACCTGACAGTCTCCATACATGAATCTATGGCAGAGTTAGTCATCAAGTAAATCAGGGTGGGAGTACAGTGTTCTTCATGGAAGATTCCCTGAAGTGTGCAGGATAGCTAGTTATGAGATAACTATTCCTGATGCAGATGGAGATAATTGATTGAAAGGGCAACTGTGGTAGAAGATGTATTTTCAATGAACCCAAGGGTGAAAATATTTTTAATGCAATGGTTCAAAGAGTGGAGCAATTTCATTTATATGCACAAAGCAGGCGTAGGGTCACCACTTTTGTGTGCCACGATGGAAACGGTTAAAATTGTTTTTCCCGTAACATGCCTCCGAAAATTAGGTTAGGTAGGTCAGGGGAAAATGTTTTCTTATTTTTGTTTGCTGAGACCCATAAAATATAGTAAACTTTAGGGAATTTACTTGAAATTTTGGAAATGCAAAAAATGTCTACAGTCAGTTGAGTTACTAGTACTGATACATATTTTTCTATTTGGCCTATTGGGTGACAAAATGGAACTAGAGGTTTTGTTTGACAGCCAGTGTAATACTGCAGAATATGATGAGGGCAACAGTGTTTAAAAGTCTTCCTTTTGGAGAGCTTTATTTCTTTATAAATAAAGTCTTTACATGTACATAGAGTACTATGTCACTATGTGGCAAAACATTACATAATAGTGGAGCATAAATCATGCCAATAACTTCAACATGTGCAAATTACATCTCTTTCCTGAAGTCCTGAAGAACCGCCATTACATGGGAAGAGTTAAAGTAATTCCCCCCCCCCCTGAAAACAAGTCATCGTTGATGACACAGTCCCCACTTGTTAATGGGTGCTTTGATTACAGGTCCTCAGAGAGGATAGAGTCCTCTTCATTAGGTCTGTGATAAAAATACTTTTGAATAAATTCGCTTGATACATGTCTGAGTTGTAGTTCAGGACATGAAAAAATCATAATAAAATGGCCACATGGTGGCCATATTGGATCGAATCACAAAACAAATCAATGTGCATATGTATGACACAGGTCAATGTCCTTGTACTAACTTTGATTTAAATCGGTTGAAATATGCCTGAGTTATGGCTCTGTACATGAAAAAATCGTAACAAAATGGCCGCACAGCGGCCATATTGGATCATATCACAAAACAAATTGATGTGCATAGCTATGACATTGGTCAATGTCCTTGTACTAACTTTGAATAAAATCTGTAGAAACATGCCTGAGTAATGGCTCTGTACATGAAAAAATCGTAACAAAATGGCCGCATGGCGGCCATATTGGATCGTATCACAAAAAGAATTGACGTGCATATGTATGACATTGGTCAATTGTCCTTGTACCAACTTTGAATAAAATCAATTGAAACATGCCTGAATTATGGCTCTGTACATGAAAAAATCGTAATAAAATGGCCGCCTGGCAGCCATATTGGATCGTATCACAAAACAAATCGACGTGCATCTGTATGACATATGAAGTAATCCTTGTACCAAGTTTGAATGAAATTGCTTCAGGCATCTTTGAGATATCTGCGTGAACGGACGGACGGACGGACGGACGCACGCACGGACGCACGCACACACGCGCGGACATGACCAAACCTATAAGTCCCCCCGGACGGTGTCCGTGGGGACTAAAAAACACTTTTACAAACAGCCAGCATCAAAAACAAAGTTTCTTCACGCTTCTTTACTGATTGTGACATACAGTGAAGGTGTGTTTGAGTTTTATGAAACTGATATCCATCCAAATAAGATGATATAGAATCAAAAAGCTTGTGTCCGTCCTTGTGTCTGCATTTCTTAGCTTCAATACATAAACATTTTATCATAAAAAGGTACTGAATAGGAAGTAAGGTTAGAAGTGAAAAGCTTTGAAGTCTGCTGTTACAAGAATCTTCCATTCCTAGAATTCATAACATGCTCACAATTCATACAGCTAGAAATAAAATATCTGGAAATGTTCCCCTTCAGATTGCTTTCAGAATTGGATTTACCCATGAAGAAAGGAAAGTGTTATGGTACGTCCAAGTCTATCCTTCCATTTGGTTAGAAAATTTGCTGTACTGTCAGAGTGGCTTTCCTAAGGTTAGCTTATGGAATCCAACTGGCTCTGTATGGTTTCAAGCTGAAATGGTAAATGCAAAACAGTTTTATTGATCTCTTTGATGCATCATTTAATGAAGTATAAATTCAAATAATAAGTGCTCTCAAGTATGCATACATGTCTTCACACATCATCTCCGGCCAAAGACTGCTTTGATGAATGTTACTGACTAAACATTTAAATGAAACTTGATTGACAAAGTAATCTGAAACTGCCTTTGGAGCAATCTGACAATGTCATCTCACTCACTTTTACTCACCTTATCATAGAAATCATAGAGTTCTTCATGGTTGAATTCCATTCTAACCCTTTCCTTGCTGCCGTCATCTTTTTTAACCCCAAGCTCAAACATGGCATTCGGTAGCTTCATCTTGGCACTGTTTGCCTGCCCCATCTGTAAATTAAGCCTCCAGCTGACATCTTCCAACTGTGGAAATATTTCACATTAAGAGTAAATTGTTATGGAAGTTTGATTACAGAGAATACACTTTTAACCCTTTTCCTGCCAAGTCGATATTTCACTATCAGGTCAAGATGGTTAAAATTAATGAAACACGTCATATTCCATATGGTGTATTTAACATAACACTGTACATTTGAAGACTGTTGAAAACATAAATACTGTAAACTTGATTTTTTTGGACTAAAGATGCTATAGCAGACCAAAAACAAGTGGGTGAAAATATGTCATGTTTTGGCTCAATACCGCTTTTAACTGACTAGGCTGATGGGGAAGTGATACTGTCTGGCAGGAAAAGGGTTAAAGAAGTCATTCAGGCTACAGTATTGTCTAACACAAACAGTTATATCATTCAGCAGCTGTATCATTACATTGTATGTTGAAGATGAAAAATAGTCGCTTCCGCTGGAAACTTTCCCTTGAAAATATATACTCGCAAAACAGCTGGCATACTTGTTCAATGAAAAAACTTGCATTGCAAATGTAGCAAGTGACTGTACAGAAATTTGGAAAAGCTATGCATTTTGAAAGAGTTACCAGAGTTGATAATAAATCTCACCTGATTTGGTGCAATAGTTCTGTGTCTCAAATTCTCTATGACACCTTTACCATTGGCTGTCCATGCTTTCACAAATACAGAGATCTGAAAGATAGCAAAGGTGCAATGAATTGGCAATTGCAAGTAAGTTATGATTACAGTGACACAAATGAATACAAATTGAAGAATTTAAATGGCGCTGGGCAAGCAAAGTTTACCGGGTTTCACAGAAGTAATATTACATTCATTCACAACCATTCATATGTCATGGGTTCTCTAGTAAAGATCACTCACTTGCGAAGACGTTTTGCGGCAATTACTGAGACTTTTCGAAGACTTAACAACGAACATATGTATTACCACCTTCAATATAGAATATCTTGTTTTCAATGTGTCAATTTAGATGCCTCCGTATAAACTCTGTAGAGATCTTTCTTTAATATTTGTATGCATTATCCTACACGTATAACATTAGACAATTTAGTTTTGTGGCAGTGTGTGTGTTATCCTTGTGACTAGGAAACAGAGAATAAACCAAATCAAAAAACTTTTGATAGCAAGTGTACAGCTCTTTCTGTGTTTAATAGTAGATATATGAAACCAATGCCTTTCAGTGGTTATGGTGTAAATGATGTCACAGAAGCATGTGCCTTTAACCCTTTCAGCCAATCTTGCTGTATGGATGTCTGTCAACCTACGTACAAAAACTTGGATTTTGAACAAATGGATAAAATTTGACATCATCCAAACCTTGTCATCTTCCAGTTCAATACCCTTCAACTGCTGTTCTAAAACAGATGGTTTGGCACTGTGATAAGCTGCCTGGAAGGGAAAAATACAGATGTCTGTGTTAACAAGAAGTGTAGTTTATCGAGGTGTTATATATCATATGAACAGTATTTTCAAGTTGATTCAGAGTGTTTGTCTGTTCTCTGATTATTATTCACAACAGCCATGACACTGGTCCAGACAGGAAGAATGGCACAAAAAGTTCTGTGACATTTCATCGCATAAACTTGAAGAAGGACATAAAGTGATCGCCCTTTATTCTTGAAGCAACAAGGGAGCCCCTCACTAAAATGTCTTAACACCAAGGGTGACTTCAAGTCTTTCAACTATGGCTACTGTTATGTTTTTCCACATAAAAGCTGGGTCAGTTTACAGGGGGGGAACCACAGTGTATCTTCTGAAAAGATGGAAATTGGATCTAGACTAATGGGTCAACATTTAACTAATAAAGACAGCTTCCTCTTAATAAAGGTAGCAGATAACGTAAAAATTTTATGTGTCTATTTCTTTGAGTTAGTATCAAAGTCTCTGTGCCTTACCTGTTCAAGAATAAATGCTATCGTTTCCAATACCAGCTGGATGTCCTTACTTTCTAAACCAAGGGCAGTTTGTAATTTTTCCTCTTCATCTTCCGTGAAAGATCTCTCATCCTGAAAAGTTCACAGTAGAAGTTTACGATCATAATGAAAGAAATTTTGTTTGCTTTTGCTTGAAATATTAGCTGAAGATGTGAGATCAAGAGAAAATTGCTACAAGTAGCTTAAGTAGTGTTGCAGTGATCAAAATTGCATTTTAGCGATTGTTTTGAATATTTCAATGACCTTAATTAAATACAAAGCAGTAAATTGTTTCAAAATGTACGCTGTTGTGGCAATTTTATAACCTATTGTAGCAATTTTGTGAACTCCATGCAAAACTCAATAATATTGAGGTCCATCAGTGAATCCATAGCTGATGGAAAGGTTACATACTACCGGTAATATTTCATGTACTCATGACAATTAAGTGGGAATTTGTCATCTGACAGAAAAATGCCATGAGAACTAAACAGAATTTTTTCTTGTTCTCTTTTCAAAAGGCTAGGAAATCATTGCCAGCCTTGAAAATGAAATAGTTGTTAAAAGATACATGTTCTCAACAGATTTTCATTAAACAGGCTTTCTTACCCTCAAGTGCAGTTTCTGTAGAACCCTGGAGAGTATTCTTGGAAACTTGGCAGCATCTACTTCATTTATCAAAGCTACTGCTTTCTTGATACTGGTAGGAATGGACGAAATTGCAGTGGCGAATGTAAATGGTTAATTTTAGAACTATAGAGGATTTTATAAAGAGTAATTTTACGTGGTTGTCATCGTTCTTACTAATTACTGCCTGTCGATCCCCGTCAACTGCCCGTCAGGAAATTAACCTTCCAATTACTGTTATCAGTCGATATCTCGATACCAAAGACCACTACTCTTTATGGAAAGCTACAAACTAAGAGTCCAGTTTACTCGCAATGCCTGAGTCGTGTCTCAGAGCTGTCATCAATATTTATAATTTGAGGGCAAATTTCCTGATGAGCAGTGAAGGGCAGTGTTTGGACATTAAATATGATCATAAGATCAACGTTGCTACTCGTTCAAAAATCAACATTTTTGGGGTCTGGGACGACTATTTTGTTTGGTTTTATGGAGACCAGGCCTTTGGTATTGAGATATCAACTGATTACAGTAATTGGAAGGCTGATTCCTGACAGGCAGTGGCAGACAATTGTTGGACGTTGACAGGCAGTCAGTGGTAATACAAGCAAAATCACACGATTAGTGTTGCTGCTCACTCAAAAATCAATGTTTTTCGGGCCCCAGACTATTATTTCATTTGTTTTTACAAAGAGTGGTGGTCTTTGGTATTGAGATATTGACTGATTACAGTAATTGAAAGGTTAACGGGCAGTGACGGGCAGTATTTAGTATTATTGCATGCCTCGATGTGAGTGCAAATCAGTACATTGATTTGATTTGGAATATCCAGGGAGTTAGCGGACCATGTGAACGGTGTACTGACTGGTTTCCATAGTGACCTGGTACGGTGAAGCCCTTTAACGTTTTCGACGTCAAGGAAGACGCTTACCGCTAGATTTAAAATATCCATACACGAACTTTTATTTCGACTTTTGTTAAAATTCGTTTGAGCCTGGTCGCTACGGTAAAGTTGTTTGAGAATGTCCTGCATGTATAATTAAATGTCATGCAGCGTTAACTGTGAGGAGGCAGGTGATAAAAATCGGAGTGTCTATTGACACCCGGGTGTCAATAGCCAGAAGCTGCCCTATATGGCTATTGACACCCCTTGACCCGCGACCCTACTCGAATACCTTCAGGACCGAGCTAAGCTACGTTGTTCATTTCTTGTTTCAGACAAGTTGATGCCCACTTTTTTGCTGTCGTGGGTAAAGCTTCAATGGGGTAAAGTAACTGTGTAATGTTCTGAATGTTGTAGAATCATATCGGGAGCTCGGGGTCAATAATTTTTATCCGCGGGCGAAGCTTGTCGAACAACATTTGACCCGAGTTGCGGAACCTTTGAACCACATGCGGACATACTAAACACCGACAAGCACCGACAAGGACCGACTATAGAACGAAAAGGACTGACAAGTGACCGACAAGTTGAATTAAAACCATTCTTTTTCGATGTTTTGGTTTTAAAATGTCATTTTCAACTATTTTGGTGAATATAAACGCAATTGACAACGGCATTGAAGAAGGAGAACGAAATATCGGCCGACAAGTAAATCGCGTATTGAAGGATTTCTTTTGGCCTTACTATTAAGGACCGACATGTGACCGACAAGTTGAATTAAAACCATTCTTTTTCGATGTGTTGGTTTTAAAATGTCATTTTCTACTTTTTTGGAGAATATTTACTCAATTGACAACGGCATTAAAGAAGGAGAACGAAATATCGGCCGACAAGTAAATCGCGTATTGAAGGAGGTCTTTTGGCCTTACTATTAAGGACCGACATGTGACCGACAAGTTGAATTAAAACCAATCGTTTTCGATGTTTTGGTTTAGAAAATGTCATTTTCTACTATTTTGGTGAATATTTACTCAATTGACAACGGCATTGAAGAAAGAACGATTGGCCGACAAGGAAATCGCGTATTGAAGGAGGTCTTTTGGCCTTGCTATTAAGGTCCGACAAGTTGAATTTAAACCATTCTTTTTCGATGTTTTGGTTTTAAAATGTCATTTTCTACTATTTTTGTGAATATTTACACAAGTGACCGAACTGAATTGACGAAACTGAACGAAATATTGGCCGACAAGTAAATCGCATATTGAAGCAGGTCTATTGGCCATACTAATAAGGACCGACAAGTGATCGATAAGGTGGATAATTATCATTCTTTTTCGATGTCAGGGCTTCAAAATGTCATTTTCAACTATTTTGGTGAATATTAACACAATCGACTGAACAGAACGAAGAAACTGTACGAAATATTGGCCGGCAATGAAATCGTATATATCTTGAAGCAAGCAAGTAAAATCGAATGTAAAAATTTGAAAGAGGCTCCCCACCTAACTATCCAAAATGTTTTTGTGTCAAGTTTGTGTTTGATTCGTTTCGAACAGTCTTTCTTATTTGGTATTGAGAGTCCTTTGCAAAGGACTTCAAATTGTCACCAAGCTATGCAGCAGGAGCCAGATGAAATAATATTCATCAGCATAAGATCACAAAAATGCCACAAATATTTCATATGAAATTGTTTTTTCTTAAACATCGAATACTGTGAATTTTAAAATGAGATGTGCAGTACAATTGTTTGCCTACATCTTCCAAATTATATCAAAACTATCGACACACGGTTCCCTGAGCTATTCAAAGCTATTTTCCCTGTTTAACAATGCGAGTACACACTCCCTTTTTACAGTGAGCTCATTCCTGTTTTATTCGTTGTCAATCATACATACTATTTCAATACATTCCTGATGTGAAAAATGGAGCTAGTACAGAATATAGCAGTCTACATGAGGGATTATGATAACATTCATTATCCATGCAGGCACCAATGATGTGAAGAATATCATAGTTTACCATTATGTTTTTGGTAGGAAACAAATACAAACTTTATCCAAACCGTGGTTTTGTACAGAATTTAAAATGGCAATAAATGAAAGAAAGAAATCAAGCAGGAAACAGACAAGTGGGTGAAGGAAAGAATGGGGGAAAAATATTAAACAACTACATAAGTAAGGTGACACCAGAAATCTCAATAATTATAGAGGTATTTTATTGCGCTAAATTATTGGAAAAATGTACAATAGAATCATACAAAAAGAGGTAACAAATT
>LD390881.1:451-12613 GCA_001465055.1 Ptychodera flava
GGTTTCTGGTTGTATATAAAAGATGAGTCAGGCTTCGGAATTGTATGATCAGAAAGTTCTTGATTTTATCGCGAGATTACCGCAATACTGTATAGGCCAGAAAGTGGCTAGAGAAATTCCTGTAATTTTACTGCTTGTCCGTTGAGGATGAAATTTATTAAAGCGAAACTTGAACCATGATAATTTTGCAACTGACTTCATCACCACAAAAACTTTTGAACCACAATCTAGTGGAAAACGTATCAAACATTTATAATCCTCGAATGAGAGAGCAAATTACTTAACTGTGTAATTTTAAATGTATCAAAATAGTCCTGCGGTAAATAAGTGAAACGTCTGAATTCTATTCCGAGTATAATCTTATCTATATACGCAACCTACTGGGTCGGATGAGGGTTTATTTCTAAAAAGAAACCCTAAACTACCATCATCTTTCACAATGATTTCTTTCACTTACCATTCCAGAGCTCTTTTTCGATGCGGTTACCAATCCGACAATGCCAGTGATTGCAAACTGGAATTAATAAGGTCTGATTAGAAAGGTTGCAAGAAGAATGCATAATTCTGTTATATAGAGAGCTGCCTGAAATAAAAATGTGGTTTATTTTGAATGTGCTTTTACCAGCTAATACGTTACAGTTTCCAATTCGTGTTCAGGATAAATTTCCACAGTTTAAGTGATGCTGTTCATATCAGACTAGTTCGACAACATCCATAGGAAAATATCTTTAATCTGTTTTTTAATTTTCTCAGAACAATGTAAACAATGAATAAAAACGTGTTATGCATGTAGATATAAATTTGGAAGAGTCCTTACAAAGACACCGCACCATATTCCTGTACCGATATAGGCCAGTTGACAACCAATGACGATCGCAGCTATTCCCAAACACACGGCTGTTCCACCGAGAATAATCTGACAAATGCTCAACCCGGCGGTAGAACGATAAGCGAATTCTTTCCGGGTACCATCATTCGAAGTGTTGCCGTGTTGCGAGGAATACCCTTGCATCACTTGTATCTGAGGCTGGTTTTGTTGTGGATACCGCTGCATTTTGATAGCAACTGTGAACAAATAACAATGATGATGACAAAATGGTCTCTCAGGCTACACCCAATGAAGATACCATAATCTGAGTTAGCCGGAATAGGACATCGATGGTTGTCTGTAGGATGTGCGTTACACATTAACTTCTGATATTTGTACTGTAAACCTTAATGGCCAACGATCGCAATGATGCCAGATCAATGCAGTTGACGCTGATGTCTAATTGACAGTGACTGCTGACGTGCGTCTATGTCACACAAAGTAGACTAGAATCTTCAACAATAGTGGCTTGAGGCTAGACTGTGAATGTCAGACAGTGATACGCAGATGAACACATGACGCAATCATGTGAACTAACTTCAGTAATGATTTTCATCAGCACGTGTCGCAATAAGAAACCATGGGAAGCGAATAATCTGGTCCTATAGATGTATCAAATGTCCAATATCAATCTAATGGAATGTTTTATGAATGTAATACCCCATATCGTGAGGGTGGGCTTACCTATGTATAACAGTCGTCACCGTTGATCTATCTGCATTCACAGAGATACTAATTAACGTAACCTTTACTTCACCTCTTAAGTTATGACGTCGTTAGCTGCTGACTCGCCCATTATTTTGTTTTGACCTGCTTAACTATTGAACAGTATATATGATCACCTCTCTGTTTTTATACGAATTTTCAGAACAGTTTTGGCGACAATCCCCGTGCAATGAAAGCTCTTTGAGCCGTAACTGTCGAAGAATTTTCCGTCATTGTTCATCTAATTGTAAAGCACTATAACTTTTTTTCTATGCCAATGATCAATATCTAAATGTCCGGTGTTTAAATTGTCAATACAGGTTGTATTGGCGTGTTATATCCTATATTATTAAAAAACAAATTGGCCGGGGCTAAGATTGATTTGTCTACAATAACATCGCGCATTATATCATGTCATCTTCAAAAGGCTAATGCTGCCTAGCAAATTCAACACACTTGATAAAAATCAGCAATGAAGTGTGCTTATTCCATACACCAAGATTCAAGAAATGTTCAAGTTCTCGAATGTAAAAACTACAATGTCCCTTCAAGGTAACAGGTGTTTGTGCTAAATCTAAATTGCAGCATATTTTTAGTCTTTGAGCTTCAAATTTTACCACAAAATATTAATCTAATCCACTTATTGTACCAGTAGAAGTAATATTAACAGGACGATGTATAACAAGCCATTCTATGATAATTATAAGGATAAAATATCAAATTATGATAAAAGATAATGAATATTTCGAAAAATGATGGCAGTATTATTTTATAGTTCCCATTTTCATAGTATTACAAACCATTTTGGGCTAAGAACTAGACTTGATCTAAATATGGTGACAATGCTCCACTTGAAATGACAGGTCATGTCAAATGTTTACTCATCTTATCATACAGTTGTTCCCCATGTACGCCATTCTACCCAACCCTGATGTTTTTGTGGAATCACTGATTGCTTAGGCTACGCAGTAATTTTTCAATTTCAATGAAAAAAACATTGTGACTTTGATTTATGATGTGTCCAATCGACACACTAGGTACAAAACAATTTGTTTTCCACTCTGGACATCTGCACTGAGGTTAGCTTGGTTTGTCGTAACCTAGATATTGCCTGCGATCAACATACAATACGAATTGCACCGTTACCACGGTATTAACCTTCTGCGATCCAAAGGTGTCGACAATCCAAAGAATCAGCATCCCGTCAGATATAATCGTAATACAGTTCCTTTGTTCAACTTACCTGTAAGATGAGAAAGTCGAGTCGTCCTACTGCTCTTCTACCCTAATCTCAGACACATATGACGTCACGAGTACCTCTATCATTACAAATATTTTACTGTTAATGTAGAGCCCCCGGGTTACTGCTTTTTTGTTCACTAGCTTCTGTCTTGTCTTGCCAAATGGCTATGCGATATGCAAATACTCGTCTTTACGTAGATAGAATAAAAATCAAATCATGCCCAATGCGATCACGTCTCCTCCCCTTCGTCCCATCCTCTTACTTGATTCTATACAGAAACTGCGTGCACGAAGTGGTCTTGGCTGGAGAACAAGTAGCAAGATCAACCGAATGTGATACGGACTAAGCATCTTGATCGATGCTTGGAATGTATTATTATAGAGTTCTACCTGCATAATTGTAGTGGTGATGAAACTTAAGGTAGATAAAGAAACAGATGATAGTGAAGGCTATGTAAATGAAAAAAATGTCCTCACTATGATTGAATACCTCGATGAAAGAAGCTAAAAGTGTGTAAACCGAGGCAGACGAAGACATCCATTAATTCACAAACCCGGTCTAAGCCACGACAGTGCAAGTGTTGATGATAAACAAAATGATGGAGGGATGAAAGTCGGTGGGAGTAACAAAACAAATAAAGGTTCGATGTATCAGCTACTGTTGATTGATCTACTTCCCACAACATTAAAATACCTGGTATTCGGTTTGACGGTTTGTTAATGCGATGTGTCAGAGTGTGACATTTAACGTATATGCATCCCCTCTAACTTCCATAATATCTCTTTATCAAACTGTTTATATATGGCCCGGGTATATTCTAATATCGACCAACCGTGCTGAAGAACAGCTTGTAGGTTAATATCTCGACTATTTTTTCAAGAGCTACTGATAGATATTACCGACTTTCATCGGATACATATTTCAGTAGAAAAGAGCAATTACATGGTAAAAGAAAACGTAAGCGTTTTTTGTTTTTTAACTTGTTGGCTAATCTATCTTTAACCTTTCTCCCCTTGATTGCGTTATTAATTTGCAGTTTGTTGCATTGAGACACATGTAAATCATATCTGCCAACCTATTATACGTCCCATTACATTACCTCGATCAAGCTAAACGTCAGCACATGGGGGAAAAAAAGATTTTTCTATGTAAATTCATCGTCGAAATGTCCTTGAGACCATAGAGAAGGTAACTTAACCTTAAAAGTTTATATTACCTTTGTACCCGTGACGTCAGCAGTTGACTGCCCATGCTGCCACTATCCCCTGCCAACCTTGCTATTTTGCAGAACAGCGTTTGCGACTGAATCTTCACAGCACACATGTACATAAAAGGCGACCGTTCTAAGTCCACAAAACTTATCACATATTATCTTAAAAAGGTGATTCAACTGTACTTTTTTCATTGCATTTAAAGCTAATAACTGCACCAGACAAATAGTCATGCAAAATAAGGCAAAATTGAAGCTAGACGCCCCTATGAACCTAATCCCATGGTTTTCAGCTTACATGTACTGCCTGCTGTATTGTATGTTAATTTTGTAACCGTTGACACAAATGCCATCTCTACCCGGTTAATTAGTATGATGAAGAAGTCAACATTGTCATATGGATAGAATGTGAAATATTATAAAGTGAGAAAATTACTCAAGAATAATGAACTGTACATCGGGAAAACGTGACCGACCGTGCTGTCATATTGTTTTGACATGGTTCAGAATCTCCAATGTGAACGCAATGATTTATCAAAAAATATCCTGACAATCGTGACTGGTTATCCTGTCTGGATATGTTAAATGTTGATATCTACATCACGCAATCATGAATCCGACTACGTCATTCCGTCCTGCTTCCCAAAGCTTAAACATGACACGATGTTTTACTTTAATACGCCGCCGAGGCAAATATGAATATGTTAAGTTCAAATTGATATGAACCGATTTAAGCTGGTCAGATAAAAACTGAACGACAAAGTATTCATTGAACTCTTGAACCTTGGAAGAAGATAGCCTTGTCGACGAGCACGCTTAAAGCACGATTAACGGAAAGGTAACTCTTTAATTTTAATGATCCTTATTTTCCTTTGAAGCAAGGTCAAAAATGTGTCAATTCGTCCTAGTAGCAAGCTACTGCCGGTAAAATGCTGACATAATGTTAAAATCCTTTCTGCATACTTCCTTTTTAATCTTTATTTTTTACTTTTACTTTTTATTTTACTTGTCTGCTAATTTTAAATCAAACATCAATATTTTAGAACTACGTCCTGCTCAGTCCTTAGTGTTGGCAGCATTCATCGAGTTTATCTGTTCAGAACTTGAGACAAGTTTCAGGATATTTTTCTTTGCCAAAGTGTGTTTAACTTAGCCAAACAGATGCGGGTCACAGGGGTTGTGTATAATAATTGAACGCAATATCAGGTGATACTCACAATGTATCTAGAGTGAGGGCGCTACGTCGCCTACGTAGCACCATTATTACTCACTGCATGTCAGGGTTACGCCATGGAAACCTAGTATAAATGACATACATTACCGTTCAGGTTTTTGCTTTGAAATGTTGAAATGCAGGCAAGTTATTTAAGAAATCTATAGTGTCCAGGGAAAGTTCAAATCATAATTTCGAAGTCCGATATTTGCAATTAAAATCTTTCATTCAACGGACGTTGGAGGCGCTGGAGATCGAATGGTATGAGTTTTGTAAGCAATATGCGAAAGCAAGCAACAGGTTTATATTTATAGACACGTCGACAAGTTTGCTTAAATTTTGTACCCACTTGGGATTCTGAGCTCGCATGCAAGACGTTCGGAACTTCAATGAATGTTGATGATGCCACCAACGGCGAGTAACCAGCCGACGGCGAGTGACCAATAAAATATGACCATGCACATTAAAATAGGTCTTAAGAATGCTGAATTGGTTAAGATATTACTTATTTATTTTTAGGCATCTATTTTTGTGGTCATCTTTTTTATTGGATGGCTATTTTGGTTTTCCGTTAATTATTTTTCACTCTATACAATATAACAAGAGAAACTTTTCCGTCAGCCTTAAACACTTATAATTTTAGATGTATGTTAAGAACACATATATTATAATTCTACGATGCATTTTAAGCTAAGATATACCCCAATATTTGTTGCGGAAACCATATTGGTGGCCATCTTTGATTGGTGGTATCAATGCCCGATTTTCGTGATTGGTTTTACTAAACAAAAGATACAAATTCCCTGACACCTACCACCTATCCGAAGACGAAATCAGTCGCATAGTTGATTAAGATATGACTCCGTACATATTGAAACAGACATTTTGGAGGCAATCTTCGATTTTCATGCCAATGAGGGTTGCACATGGCAGCCAATGAAAGATATGAATTGATTGGCCAAATTTACCAGGCAAAGGATACCAAAATAACTCAGACATTATTTCGTGGAATGGCATATTATGACTGAACCCCATGCCCTGTGAGTGCAAGGGCACCGTACCAGCGATATTTGCACGCGTGCTGCTGTGTATTCGGTGGCAGTCCTTTCACGAGCGAAGCGAGTGAAAAGACAGCTGAATACACCGCAGCAATCGTGCAAATACCGCTAGTACGGCGCCCTTGCACTCACAGGGCATTGGGTTCTGTTATTATTACATATGTTCTGTCTTGTATTTGCATCACTCAACCAGAGAATCAACTATTCGTCGTGCGTACTTCTTGTCCGTCAAATCCGAAACGCGACTTCATAAGCTTCAGCTCGACCCTGCGGAGTTATGTACCATTGACATCACTGTAATAAGGCATCGAATCAGCTTTCACTTTTCATTGGTCAATGCCGCATCGCCCTCTATTTTGATTGGCTAAATCATTGTTTACTTGTTTATAAACGATGACCTCAGAGGAACGTCGGAGAGGTGGAATTCTGCGAAAATATCAAATTCTGATATAGTTTAGACAACTGAGATAGTGGGGGTCAGCGACACTAGATTTTTTATTAAGTGCGTGGCTCTACATCATTATGGAATTTTCCAACTGGCTACGATTACGGCTTTTAGCTAATTTTTAATGAGAAATGTTGGTTGGACCCAAATCATACCTTGAAAGGTGTTAGGCTCATGCAAACTTGAGCATTAAGGCAGAATGTGCAATGGGGACAGAAATTCGGACTCTCAAATTTGTACTTTACTTTTCTGATCTACTGCATGGCGGTGGACTCATTTTGAATGTCGTGACGTAAGTATATATTGCAACGTCTTTTTCATGAACATCAAAAATTCAATTTTTTTCGGAGACGTTAAAAGCAAGGATTTCAACCACTTTAAAGTAAGTTATTTCCACAGTTTAAAACATTGCACGAATATAACTAACTTTAAACCGTGTGATTTGTACTTTGTACGAGTGTCAAGATATTCATTCAAAATTTTGCTTCCCATTCTAGGTTTTGCATGACACACCCGTTAATGTATTTTGGGTTTTAAATCATCACAATTTGAACAAATCTACGTTGGATCATCCCTAGGGACCTGTATACCAAATATATAAGCTGTATGACCAGCGGTTATGAAGGAGAAAAGTTTTTTACCAAAAACCCCTTTTGTGTTAATTTGCATATTTTCTACAATACAAAAAAAGTATAAAAACATAGTTTCTCATAATCATATTTTGCATCCACACAACAAGTTTCGCTTATTTAGTTTTGGCTGAATCGTTTAACGGTATATTTGCTTGACTTATATTTGTAGATGTACCAGTGGAGCAATATATTTTTGTTCTTTTTCTCTAAAAAATAATTGGATTTTGACTGTCAAGACTCGGCAAAAAGTAAATGAGTGAAACCCAGAATACATGAGTCGGTGTTTTGATAATATCTTATTCTATCTGTTAGAAATGCTATGGTGTTTCCAAAGATCTCATGACTAACCTATGCAGTAATGTTTAATTACATTTCATTTCTTGCAGCTACTGATTTCGGCATTTGAATGTCTCCAATTCAATACAAACGTTTCTCACGGTCATGAAAGCCACATAAAATTGAAATAAAAGTACACCTTTTTGGTAAGCAAAAACGGACGATAACTACTTTATTTATCGAAATTAGTTGCTTTAATTTTTAAGCCTTAACATTTTTTTAAATACTGGCTTTTTGTAATGAAAAGACGATTTAAGTAAGACTAGACATCCTGAAATCAATATCAAAGTTGATTTTTCTTGGACGTTGGTACTGAGAAAAAAGTGAATAAAACTAGGACCAATTAAACTGAAATGAAGTTGGATAAGCGTAAACACTACCAGAAGGTTTTCTGAATGATTGCATTTGGTGTAATGTACTGCATTTGCTTATTTGCATTGTTTATTGCACAGGTAGACCTAAAGTTATAACCACCATTTTTATCCAGATATAAAACACTTTGTATGATAAAAATATGAAAGTAAATATGTTGATTATTTCCCTATTCATCGCTACGCTACTATCCAAAATAGTTTCAATCGTAACTACGAATTTCATAAAGTTTACAAACTGGTTACATCAAAGCGATAACCCTGTTTCATATTACTTGGAAACACGAAGTGAGAAACGTTATGACATGTTATGTTACTTTCAGTATGTGCTAATGATGGTAAACGAATAACAAAATATCGTAATATGTCTTGAAATAGTACTTGTAATGGTATGGAAACGATTTTAAAGCTTCTTTATCACGTTAACTATGAAGGCAATTGTGCCACGGCATAATTTACTGATTACACAGATTTCATGATGTAACTATCACATGCACCGTACAACACTTTCTGTACTTTACTTCATATTGACTATCATTAGAATTTACCGTTGGATCAGTGCTTTACTGCTAAGTCGCCGTATACGATAAGACAAAACAATTTCAATTTGGATTGACAATCAAATCACATCACTTTAGTGCTGACACAATTTCCTGATATCTACAGACATATAGTGAAGGTTTTGTTTATCTGTGGATGCTGTGAATGTCTATATATTATTTTATGTCTCAGTATATTTTAGCTGTGTGATTCGTTCTCCACTAAATGTGCTTCCATGTCATCGACCACATAGTACTCCTGGGGTGGCGACGAGGCCGAGATGTTGTTTGCACATGGACTGGCGCCCCCTAGGATGGCTGTATCGCGAGGTGGACGCTGTTGTTGCTGACTTGATTGCGTCTGTGTGGTGTTGACATGATGCAGTTCTTGTAGTTGTGGTGGTGGAGGAGATTGCTGCGATTGAAGTGGCTGTGATGGTGGTAGCTGCAGTAGTTGCGGTTGTGTTCGCTGCATTGGTGATGGCTGTTGCTGCGGAGGAGATTGTTGCAAATGTAACGGCTGTGATTGTGGCTGCTGCAGCTGTAGCTTTGTTGGTTGCTGTACGAGTTGTGGATATTGCAGTGTCCCTCTCTGCTCGAACTGCTGTGACTGCTGAGGTGACATAGGTGACTGCGCAGGTTGCTGCCTCTGCTGCCAAGCAGGTTGTTGTAGCATAGGATGCTGTTGTGATTTTTGTTGAAACTGCATTGGTTGCGGCTGTTGGACTGCAGGAGATGTCCCTTGCTGGGAAGTAGGTGTCCCAATATTTTGTGGTACCGTTGGAGATGGAATTGTGTAGACCTGTTGTTGCATTACTGTGTTGTGATCTAAAATAATATAAAAAAAATTAAAAATGTTCTATTGCCAAACTATGCAATACTCATTATGTGCATTTCTAATTTTGGGATTAAGCTACTAACTCTCTATATTAATATTGTGAGAAGGAACAAGAGAAGAAAACGTAAAATAATTGTCATTAATGGTGCTCTCATATTTTGCATGACTATCGTATTGAGTAACTGATAAAGTGCGCCCTAGTCTTTCCTTTTGAACGAATTATTACCATATTCGAAGTGTAAGCTTAAAACCATAAAGTTTGATATACCAACGTCAAAACCAATCCCGTGCCTTACCTATCTGCCTTCTATGAAACTGGGTAGACCCTGACGATGCATAAGGATTACCAATCACGTGACCCTGTTCCATCGGTGCTCTGTGTTGTACAGCTTGGCCTTGCATTGGAATACTATACATTGACTAGGGGGTAACAGAAAATGACATTTGATTTAAAATAATTTCGCAAGTAATTATACTTGATAAACTCTGTCTATCTTTTTATTATCTGTCTGTCCATACTCTCTATGTCTATCCCCGATCTTCAAAGAGAACCAGTGACAAAAACAGTATAAAATGCAATTTAACTATTATCGACCCATCTAGCCACTACTTACGTTTTGGCTTCTGTTACAGCAAACTGCTCTGCAGCAAATAGCTGATGCAACGATAGCAACAACAGCTTCTGCAACAGCCACTGACACTAGAAGAACATCAACTACTAGGCGCCCTTCCTGTTAAAGAAATCCAGTAACAAGGTGAAATGTGTTCGTCCAATGCAAATTTTCACACATTTATGTCGTACCTGCTACAGTTACTCAAAGAACGTCAGTAGATTTGTAAAGTATTGATTTCAAACGTGTGTTTTGCCTTACACCTGAAAAATATCTGATCGCTATATATGAATACAGATCATCGAATTTATTTAAGATGTTAATGGTAAAAATTTTCCTTCAGTATCTATGAGATCGAAGAAAGGGGATAAAGTGAATTATACTAGCGAAACTAATATTTCTCATGATCTTATAAAAGGTAAGAACTTTTTAGTGGTCTTGACTGTTAGCTACATATTTGATCAACTTATATGTATAGCATAAGGCATGTTTCTTTTGATTTCATGTTGGACATTGTACAAGTGTATATTTCAGTTTCTTCTCATTTTGGTATTGCTAAAACTTAGTCATGTTATAACTTATTTGGTTGTTACATGTCGGAAAGGTAAAGATTGAACATTGACATATTACAGCAAAACGCCTTATGCACGGATAAAAATGGAAAACGCAGCTTCACATGCATATACAAATGCCATGTCGTACCGGCACATCATACTTACAGGGTTGCGGCAGTATAGACAGTTGTATTCTCTGGTTGCTGCCACAATACTGATCACAAAGAGACAAGCCGCAAAGACGGACGCCGATATTATTGACAGAACCATGAAGGCTATGATCTTTAAAGATCGTTCAAGAACAGAAAAAAGTATTTATAAGTGTTGTCCAAAACATGAGTAGTAACCTTACACTAAGTTACATTAGATACCCATAGCGTGAAGATATGGTGGTATACACTTCTATGAATGTGAACGAAGAAAATCAAGTGACAAACTTAACATTTAGGTATTTTTTGTAAGTAAACCAACTTATGTATATGTACACGTCTTTTGCACACTACAAATAATCTCTCTCTATGTATGCGTCATATGTGTTCTTTTGGCTGCAAGTCCCTGCCTTAGAGCGGATAATAATAACTATAAGGTTAAATATTTATTTACCGCGTCTCTACTTTTTCGATTCATGTAAAAATGAGTTACTTGGTATTAAACTTAAAATATCTGATTTGTATATGACATGCGTTAATTTGGGGTTTTATATTCCCCCAAAATGGACAATTTTTTGTATACTTTACAGAAATTTCAGAAGATGCCTATGTTACCGTACAAACAAGGCATCCACAATATTCATGATGATATAGAAATACGTAGCGCAAAAGTCGCCTTTCGATATGAATAACATATTTCAGCACTTAAATTCGAAGGCAATATTCGCCCTTAATAATTTCATCCCTTTATTCCAAAGACCCTAAAGGGAATAGGTGTAAACGAAGTGGACATGTTTCAAAGTTTGAAATTTTGTGTAAGTTGCATGGAACGGGACTAAGGTTAATTTTATGATACTTTGCACACAGGTAGATATCGTAAAATATGAAAATAAAACGACCTGCTGCCATTGAAGCTCCAGTTCTGGAAACAGGTTTACGTTCTTGGAATAACCTAGTATTTATTCTTACATCTTGATTTTATCATCTGTCGACATAATGACCAAAACTTACCGCTCCGGTCTTGTTTTTAGCTGCAGATATAATGCCAATAATTCCTGTGATAGAAAACTGCAATTAATCAGAGACACTTTTCTGAAGTAGCAATAAGGAGAAAACGTCTGATAGGTAGAAGTATACCGTTAATAGTTAAAAGTATACTGTCATCTGTTCCAATTTTGCCACAGTTACCATGGAAAGAGAAAACCTAACCAATCACAGATTATAAGTGGGTGGCCGCTTTTTAAAAGAGCACCCTCACATGGGCATTTTGAATACCAAGGAACGCCTCTTTGACCATATGTGGGCATATTTGGATTACAGGTGACTGTACACCTTTAATAGGTCTTTACTATAACTGTTCAACATTTTCCATTGAAACATTGTTGCGCGT
>LD390881.1:12947-33010 GCA_001465055.1 Ptychodera flava
CAACATAAGGCTTTTTTTTTTTAAATTATTCAAAACGCATGTTCGTATTGGCGTAATTTATGCTCATATTGGCGATGTTTTTGGTTTAGTTAGATCAGGCCAAAGAAAAATAATTGTGCTGTTCTGATCACCCGACCTACCCTATTTTTGCCTGCCGACCCGAAACTTTTTAGAGGTACGTAAATTCTGAATTAAAAAAACACCGTAAAATCAGGTGTTCGTGACCTGGCATTTGATTTTTGCTTGAACAAGGACGCCTTTTATGTTTTCATTCCTTTCATTTGTATGATACATTTTTTTCTGGAAATGTTGTGGCCAGTGTTTGATAGCCCTGGACCCCTGAAAAGTGCATATTTAGAAATAAAAATATTTTGAAAAAAATCCCTGCTGACCTACCTACCCTATTTTTGAGAACTATGTTATCGGAACAACACAATTTATTTTATTTACTTTTTTTGGCCTAATACAAAAAAAGATCATTTATAAAATCAGCGATAGGGCACTTGATGTTATTGATAAATTTGAACCAAAGATCATATTATTTAAAATTAGCTTCCATGTAATCAAAGTATGCTTGATATTAATCTTACAAGATTTAAAAAGTCTACCACCGCATCCGTACGTGTGAACAAGTAGCCGACATTGTAGCAATGTAAACCTGTGAATTTTCATTACATCATAACTCAAGGCAATCACAGTGTCTTACCTGTCTGCCTGGCATTGTACTGGATGTGTGTTGACGATGCATAAGGATTACTGATTACCTGACTTCCTTCCATGAGAGTTCCTGTCTGAATTGTTTGGCCTTGCGCTGAGAAACCATAGGAAACCTGGAATATTGTCGGACAATGAGAATAGCTCGTTATTAATTTCAATAGTTGTGATGGTCTTTGAAGAAGGTAGGTCGTATGAGTGGTGCATCTTTCCTCTTCAGTATAATGGCGTTGAAATGTGTATAACCGTTTACCTCTGTATGTATGTATGTATGTATGTATGTATCTATGTATCTATGTATCTATCTATGTATGTATGTAATGCGTGCGTATAAGTCCAACAATTACAAAGATGTCGTTGGATATTTCAAATGAGATATCAAAATGTATTTTTATGAACATCTTCCGTTTGTGTATAACGCTTTTCACGTTTTAAGGTTTGTTACAGCAAACTGCTCTGTAGCAAGCAGCAGACGCAACAATAGCATCAGCAGCTTCTGCAACAGCCACTACAGCGAGAAGAACATCAACCGCAAGCCGTCCTTCCTGTTGAAGAGAAAAGTAAAATTTAAGTCATGATATTAATTATTTGAGCTGTAATATTAATTAGACACAAAGTAGGAATATACTATAAATATTCTCGTGCAAGGCACGTTCTCAATCATTGTATTTACCTTATCAAGCCCCTTATACTTGGAAGAAAAGGACAAGTAGCGTTTAAGAAAGTTTAACGAAATTGAATTGATACATGTGTTACATGTCTTTGTTTATGTGGCATGAGTTAATTTGTATTAAACATTAATATTGACACCAAAAAATCGAGTACTCATGTTTACATGTTTAGGAATTAGCCTTTTCACGTTTCTGAGGTTATTTGCGTGAGTTTAGCATTAGCCCACGTCTCTTTGATAATCAGAGTCCAACTCCGCATGTTTGTATTCTGGAAATCAAACGTAGACAAACACTTTCTAACGTCTCAAAAAAGACAAAATACCGTCCATAACTATTGTCCAAAAGGCCGAACCTCTTCATGATATTGATGATAGACTGGAGATGAAAATCACACTTTCCTTCTAAGAATTCAGAGATGCATATTGTATAAACACAATTTTTTGAAACTTGCCCATCTTCAAACTGTGCTTGATTTACAAAATGAACGCGTCATTTTTCATGACCTCCATGCTTCGCTATTAGGTTCATAGTTACATACAGTATTGCCGCAGTAAGCCTATAACTTCCACCGTTGCAATAAATAAAACTCTACATGTTCAGGTCAATATAAACATATCACAGATATAAACAAAAAACTCGCACAGGCGCAGTTCCGACGACTGTTTCTCTTTACATGAGAATATAAAAAAGCTGTATTATCTGGAATGCGACATCCATTGTTGTCTGTAGAATGGGCGTTACACATTAACTTCTCTATGGTCACTGTAAACCTTGATGGTCTACGTTCGCAATTATATCTGGCCGTTTCCTGTACATCCCACCCATGCAGTTGATACTGAAGTCTAATCGACAGTAACTGCTAACATGTGTCTATCATATGTCACACATGGTAGACAAGGATCATTAACATTCGTGGTTTGGGACTCGAGCGTAAATACCAAACAAAGAACTGCAGATAAACATATGACGCAATCATGTGAAATAACATCAGTAATGATTTCATCAGTACAATAAGAAACCATGGGAAGGGAATAATCTGGTCCTCTAAATTTATCAAATGTGCAATCTAAGTCTACTAGAATGTTTATTGAATTGAATACCCAATATCATGAGGGTGGTTTTACCTATGTATAACAGTCGTCACCGTTGATCTATCTGCATTCACAGAGATACTTATTAACGTAACCTTTACTTCACCTCTAAAGTTATGAGGTCATTAGCTGCTGGCTCGCCCATTATTTTGCTTTGACCTGCTTAACTATTGATCAGTATTTATGGCCACCTTGCTGTGTTTTTATACAAATTTTCACAACGGCTGTGGCAATTATTCCTGTTCAATGAAGCTCTGTTAGCCGGAACTTTTGAAGAATATTCCACAATTGTTCATCTGTTTGTAAAACACAATACTTGTTCTGTGCTAATTATCAATGTCGAAATGCTTGTCATTTAACTTGTCAACACACCCTGTAGGTGTTTCATGTCCAATCTTATTGTTTCAAAATCTAAATTCTGATTTGAGATAATATTCATTTGTCAACAATATCATTACATATTGTACATAATGTTAAATTCAGAAGGCTAATGCTGTTATTTCAACACACTTCATGAGTAAAACAGCTAGGAAGTATGCTTTTTTACTACATTAAAAGTAATGAAAATGTTCTTAAAAGCAAAAATTGCACCGTCACTTCAATGTAACAAGTGTTTGTCCTAAGTTTAGATTGCATTATATTTTAGGTCTTTGAGCTTCAAATTTTTAATCTAATCAACTAGTGTTATAACAGAAATAACATCAACAGAATATGTGAAGAGACAATTCGTGATGATAAAAAAACCAAATTATGACATACGACACAGACAAAGAGAATGACAGACTGGCAACGGGTATTTTTTAAGGCGTGAAGAGTGTACGTAAGCCCTCATGTTTGCCTCGCCTCCGGTAGCTCACGTCTCTCTTTTCCGAAGAGTGCCGACCATGCACCCTTCGGTAGTTTACGGATTTTCACCAACGTTAAAGCTAAAGTATGTTCGGCAAACTTTGTGTTGTTGTTGTCGTGTGGCGCTGAGCGGAATGGGCGTGCTGGCGTAAACGGGAAAGTTTTGAGCCTCGGGAAAGTGATCATTACCGTTTTAAAAATTCCTCTCACATTTTTATGAATATATAATGAGTGTGTTTGAACCGAATTTGAAAGTCTTTTATCGATACTCTCTGGTTTTACTCAATGGTTTACGGTCAGTCATATTGTCTCTTACAATTTGGTCATGGAAGGACGTGTTTATGAAACTGCTGGCGTGTTATGTTTTGAGTGTTTCTGCCCTGAGAGCTCAAAAAGTAGGTATGGTTGCTACGCGACTGGCAGCACGATGCCATCTCGTCGTACTTTTCGCATAATCTCGTGCAATTATCAACCACGGACAAAGTCTCCAAAAAATCTAACACCTGTGAAGCTCATTTTAATATGAATCGTCCATAGACTACCGAGACGACCATGGAACAAAAGGCATGCTGCGTTGCTAGTCAGTCTTTCTATTTGTCTGTGCATAAGATAATTAAGATTTCCCAAATTGATGGCAGTATTGTTTCATAATTCCGCTTTTGATAGTGTCACACACCATTTTAGGCTTAGAACTACACTTGATGTAAATATGGTGGCAATGCTCCACTTGACATGACAGGTCATGTCAAACGTTTACTCGTCTTATCGTACAGTCGTCCCCTTGTACGCCATTCTACCCAACTCTGATTTTGAGTGGATTTACTAACTACCCAGGCTGTACGGCTATTTCTTTTCAATTCCGATGAAAATCATTGTGACTTTCGTTATTCGTCCAATCGACACATGAGGTACAAAAACACCTTGTTTTCCACTAAGGTAATCTTTTGTTGTCGTAACCTAGATATTGTCTGCGATCGACATACACTACAAATTGTACTGTTACCACAGTATTAAACATCTGCGATCCTAAGCTGTAAGCTTGACAGCATCATGTCAGACATATAACCTGAATATCGTTTCTTTATTCCGACCTACCTGTAAGATGTCGAGTCGTCCTACTGCCCGTCTGCCCAAAACTCAGATACAGATGAAGTCACGAGTACCTCTATCAGTACAAATATTTTACTGTTATTGTAGAGTCCCCGGGTTACTGCATTTTTTATCACTAGCTTCTGTTCGATCTTGCTAAATGGCTATAAGATATGCAAATATGCGCCTTTACACTGATAGAACAAGAATCCAATCGCGATCCGATCCCTGCCCCCTCTCCTTCCCCGCCCCAGTAATTGATTCTATACAGAAACAGATTTTAGCTGGAGAGCAAGTAGCTCCAAGATCTACCGAATGTGATACAGACCAGGCATCTTGATCAATGCTTCACAGTTATTATCATAGAGTTCTATCAGTATAACTGTAGTGGTGGTAAAAGACAGTATTAAGTGTTGTGTAAAGATGAGAAATAGGAGGTGACACTGAAGGCGATGTAAAGAAACAACATGGTACTCACAAAGAAACTGAAAGTGTGTAAACAAGCGTATAGACATTCACGAAAGCGATGAGTGTGCAAGTATTGATAATTTACGAACGGATAGAGCGAGGAAAGGAGATGGGAATATAAAAACAAATAAAGGTTGTATTTTTCAGCTACTGTTTTTGATCATCTTCCTACAACATTTAAATACCCTGTATTCGGTTTGACCGTTCATCAATGCGGTGTGTCAGAGTGTGACATTTCGCGTATACACCTTCCCTCTATCTTTATGAAACATTTTATAGATTATTCTTGTCTGTTCCTATATTTACCAACCGAACTGATGAAAATCTTATTGGCTACAATTTTTAGGTTTTTCTCTAGAACGACAGATGGACATTTTTATTTTTCAGCGCAGTTACATAGCACATTAATACGTAGGTGTTTATCGATGACAAATTGTTTCCAACTTTTTGGTAATTTTTATTTCTTTCTCACTCTCCTTCAGTCTTACTAGATTCATTCATTAATTTATTTACTGTTTGTTTGTATATTTGTTGCATTGATACTTCGGTAAATTTCCTGTGCAGACCTCAGGCTGTTATCCTGTAAAAAATTCGTCGGCGATGTCCTTGATACCATAGAGACTGTCACTTTACCTTCAAAGTTTATTTACCTTTGTACCCGTGACGTCAGCAGTTGACTACCCACGCTGCCAATATCCCCTGCCAACCTTGCTATTTTGCAGAACAGCGTTTGCGACTGAATCTCCACAGTACACATATACATAAAAGGCGACCGTTCTAAGTCTACAAAACTTATCACACATCATCTTACATGGGTGATCCCACTGTACTTTTATAGCATTTAATTACTGTACCAGACAAATAGTCAAGTCAAAATATGGCAAAATTGAAGTCAGACGTCTCCATGTGCGTGATCCCACAATTCTTCAGCTAACATGTAGTTCCTGCTGTATTGTATGTTATCTTTGTAACCTTTGACACCAGGGCCACTTCTACCCAGTTAATCACTATGCTACAGAAGACGACATTGTCGAATTAATATAATGTAAAATAAACTATAATGTGAGAAAATTGCTCAAGAATATCCAACTGTACACATGGTGGAACGTTACCTCGTTATTGCATTGTTTATGACATGGTTCCAAATCCCGACCACGGGCTACATGTGAACACAGCGATTTTTCCATAATATGCTGACAATGCTTATCATGTCTAGACATGTTAAACTTTTCTCTTAATATAATGCAATCATTTCCAACTAAGTCATTCTGCTTTGTCTCCTGAGTATGATACAGCCTAAACATAACATGTTGTTCTACATGTATACGCTGCAAAGAAAAATACACATATATTTCTTAAATTCTAATTTCATAAGAAACAATTTAACCTGGTCGGATAAAAATAATGAAAGCGGACAATGATAGCCTTTATTGATAAATGAAAAATAATTTGGAACTTTGAACTGCAAAATAAACCACAGTGAGTGTAATTCCATGAAATGACCTATACCTCCCTGAACTCTGATTATTGCTCATTCCCTAACTCTTTTTGTGAACAAAATCTCTGGATTTTTACTCTGACCGACCGTCACGACATTCACATTCGAATGTGCGACGTCCTTACCAATAGAAGTCAAAGTACGCTGCTGGAGTGAAAATATTGAGTACTCCTTGGAAAATCAGCCGAATTACATAAACGAACCAATTATTTGTTCATAAAAGAAGTTAGGGAATAAGCAACAATCAGAGATCTGGCAGGTATACGTCATTTTATTGAATTACACTTACTTTGGTTTATTTTGCCGTTCAAAGTTCCAACACAAGTGGGGTCGTCGTAATGGACCCATTTTCGCCGCTATAGTTGGCCCGCAGCTATCCGTGGCGGGGTTGACCTTTTGATGACCCGCATAGGGACCCACGCTACCCCGCCAACAGATAGCTGCGTTTCCACATCTACATACATACATACATACATACATACATACATACATACATACATACATACATACATACATACATACATACATACATACATACATACATACATACATACATACGTTTTAAAACGACTTGAGATATATGGTATGTCAACAAAACAATTTCAATGAATTGTCTTATACTTCCATAGTTGAAAGCAGAATACGGTAATAAAATCAATTTGGTAGTCTATATATCTGTACATTCATAACAGACCTGTCCAAAAATGTTTCAATGTTAAAATTGTGCAAAATGGAATAATATCCGTTATAAACCAAAAATGGGACCATGTGACCGAAGGTACTTGACAATTTGCTATTGTTCGGCGTCAAGAAAGCAAATAGTCTCTTGCCTCGAGAGTACATAGTCCCTTGTTTGGGCTATAATGTTTTTACAGAATGCCTCTGTCACATATTTTCACTAAAATCGTAGAGTTTATTTGCAGATGACAATTATATGCGTAAGTTCCATTTCAGGAGAAAATCCATCTTGAAACAGAAGGATTTTGAACGTCGAAAGATGCATTTATATTATTGAAATCATTGTTATGCAGTTGGTCGATTTTTCATTCGTAATTTTTTAATAATCGGATTTCCTATCAGAAACATGTAATTTTCACATTTTCAAATCCCAAATCTGTCAAGATGAAAATATTTCCGCTTAACTTTCAGCAAGTTAATGACTATGCGGCTCTGGACGTCATTGTCGAGTAACAATTGATTCCTATTGGTATACCAATCAAAAGCGTTTACCTGTATTATGAAAAGGAGAATACTGAACCAAAATTCTACATCTACTTTAAAAGTCTGAAATTTCTACCCAAAGCCCTGTGACTTCTGCAGAAAGTTATCAATATATATTATGGCCAAAACATGGGACTATGTGCCCGAGGGTAGGTGACCATTTGCCCGACGTAAGGAAGGCAATGGTCTCCTGCCCCGAGGGTACATAGTCCCTTGTTTGGGCTATAATGTTTTTATGACATGCCTCTCTTACTCAGTTTGCACCAAAAATATTTACGTTTATTGGCAAATTATAGTCAAATGCTTTATTTTCATTTTAGACGAAAAACTGTTAGAAATAGAACGATTTTCATAAATGAATGGTGCATTGATATATTTAAACTACTGTTATGCGGTTAATCGATATTTTTATGCGAAATTTTCCAAACCGGATTTTCTGTGCAAAACATGAAATTTCAAGATTTTCACATCCAAAAGTTTTCAAGTTGAAAATAGTTCCGGTTCACTTTCAGTCCAGTGATGACTATGCGGCCCGCGACGTCATCGATGAGTTACCATTGAATCCTATGGACCGCGCGACGTTCGATATACGAGGCATGTAATAATGGTAATTATTTGTAATAGTCGCGCCAGCGGCTTACTGACTACGCATGCGCAGATTCATAATATACTATGCGAGTAACCGGAAGTGTACCCTACTTTTTCGGGCGCCGCCATGTTTTTTGAGTACTCGTAAATAAACAAATACGAAACGTACAAATTATTATATAACATGCCATTTATAAAATACACCTCTTTTATTAGCCAGTAAGTGTTATTATTCACCTTTTCGCTGATACAAAATATCGCTAATATTACGCATAAAAAATAGAAAAAGTGAGAAAACTGTCGTGCATATGAACGGGGGCATATGCGAAGAATGCTGGGACTGAATTTTAGAAAAGCGCCCCCTGTGTCGATAATTAGATCCAAAAATTTCCAGTTTTTAGATGGAACGCTATAGTGTTCAGCTTGCAAGTGGAAGGTGGGTAGTGCGGTTACCATTTCAATGATAATTATTGCATAATACGTCCCTTGTTTTACTCGATAGAGTGTTATCATGGTAACAATTGCCAATTTTGTCCAACATTTTTACACATTACAGAAAATCTATACCTGCACTGCTGCAGGATTTGACGTCGTGTACGTACGTGAACTGCTTTCATCAGAGCGAAACTGGCCATAGTTGTCATATGAAGTAACGATAAATTATATTTTATCATGAATCAATGAAAAATAACATTGACAATCTTAACCCCTGGCGCGACACCAAGGGCTGAGCCCTATATAATATTAACGATAAGAGCGTTCGATTGAAAAATTCATTCGAGTTAGTCTACGCTATATCAACACATAATATACCTCTCTATTTGTAAATATGGTTTGTACATCTATAAAGTAAAATACAGTCAGAATAGTCCTATAATACATGAGGATTCATTAAATAGGTGAAAATGTTCAAATATAGAATTGTCGATGCACGGATTCATGCACTACTTGTATATCATTTTATCAAAACTATCAAATATCAAGTTTTTGCTATCAAGTTTCTCGTCCTCTGCATATGGACTCATTTAGAGCCTGTTGAGTAAATGATACATTAACTATCTTACTTTTTGTGAAAATTAAAAATTTACATTTTTGTTCTAATTTTAAACTATCATGATCGTAGAGTGAACTATCTGTCGATTTGTTTTTCTTATCATGATATGTCAAACTTTCGTTTTCAGCCAAGCTAATGTAACCTCGTTTTCGATCAGTCCAGCTGAAATGTCTTCTCGGACTGAGGAACTTGTTGGCGACTGAACCTGATCCTGGTCTACATTCACATCCGAGTTGGTAACCTTTTCTACAGGCTGCCCGGGAGGTCCAAGTGATACCTTTGGATGTGGCTGTGGTTCAAGCCAACCCTCTTGTTGTTGAGCCATAGCTCCAGCTTGCACGAATTGCTGTGGTTGATCATACGGCTGCTGGGTATGTAGCTGTGGCACTTGTAGACCCAGTGGTTGCTGATCGATAGCTACTGGTTGCACTGCCTGCAGCATTTGATGCGGCAATTGCTGGGGCTGTGGCTGAGGCACTTGCTGCTGTGGCAACTGCTGCTGCACTTGATGCTGCAACTGCTGGGGCTGTGGCTGAAACACTTGCTGCTGTGGCAACTGCTGCCCCTGTTGTTGTTGATGGATGGCTTCATATTGTAACACCTGATGCTGCTGAGGTTGTAACTTAATTATTAACTGGCTTTGTTGTAGTTGATGTTGCTGCTGTGGTAACTGCTGCCCTTGTCCTTGTTGATACACAACACCGGGTTGTGGTTGCAGTTGGATACTTGGCTGCTGATTGGATGTCACGACTGGCTGCTTCTTCAAGTTATCAACGTAACCTTGCGGTACTGGCTGTTGATCTGTTTGTAAGAATTAAAGTTTTTAAAGAAGACAGCAACACTGGTGCAGTGGCAAGCTTTGTGTCTTAGCTAATGGGATGATGAGAGGTAGTATTAAGTTGCTTTAGTTCAATCTTGACTTGTGTAACATGCTAGCAGCGTACCCTTAACCATTCCGGACACCTTGTCTCATCGCTTAACTAGATAGTGCTTCGAGATCGCACTTTTGATTTTGTCACGGTTTTGTTGTTCTTGTTGTTGTTTTGTTTGTCGTTTTATGGACCTGGTGTTTTACTTGCCTTGAATGATAATGATTAATGGAATTGATTTTATGTCCTATTTTAGTATTCTTAAATATTGGCTGTGGAAACGAATTCGTGGTCTCTGTATTATATAGTATGCTAATAAGTTTATTTTCACGAGTGCATATTGATGAGTAGTTGTAAGAACAAGTGAACCTGACGAAAAGTTATGTCCCATTAATCCCAAATAGATAGGAACTTACTTGGATAATGTTGCACAAACTCAACTCCAGAGGGCGTCATATCCTGTGTGGGTTCGTTTTGGATCACGGCATTAGGAAAGTCATGGCTGGTCTCTTCAGAGCTCCTCGCGGCAATGTACATCTGTGTCGAGAAACCAAACAACACGTTGTGTGTGAGGGTAATTTCTTTGTGAACTAGCACACAACTCCACCAAAATTTTCCAAACATCTTCTTTACTATCAGAGCGTTTATCCCTTTTCCTTCTATTCACAACTTAATAGATAACAGCTACTTTTGAAAAGGGGTAGATCATAACTAAATTTACATATCAATGAGCATCCATAATCATAAATCTATAGAAGTAAAATTCAAAGAAGGTGTGAAAACAACACTTTCTGCGATAACACGGAAAGCATACAGAATAGTAATATGCGAAGTACGTTCAGGACACACACTACTTTTAGAATAACTTGGGTTTGACATTCTGCATCGCATGCATTCGTCATTGATATGATGGATGACATAAAGCCCCGACATATGAAAACACAGCTTTTGCCTTCCCCTCAAAGGAGCTTTTTTTTGCTATCGAATACATGAAAAGTTAATCGAATACATGCTAGACACTCAATAACGTACCGTTGACGATGAGGGCTTTTGATTACAGCAGTACGCTGAAAAGTAAAAGACGGACTGAAGAGTGGCAATCACTAATTCAGCGAACACTATAACAGCCACTATACTGTCAACGGCAACTTTGGCATCCTGGAAATGAAGAATAAACTATGGATCAACTAACAAGCCATACCGCAGGTATAGAACAGTACTAACGCAACATGTTCATAGTCACTCATTCATTTACTCATTCACTCCTTCCTTCCTTCCTTTTCTTCCTTCCCTCCTTCCTTCCTTCCTTCCTTGACCTATCCACCCATCCATTCATTCATTGACAATAAATATTAACAGAGACAATAGTTCCAACCTACGTAGCTTGTATGACAGTAAGATAGATCCCAGGGACATGTTTTTTCATTGACTGCAGCCATAATACTTATAATGTAGGCACCGGCCGCCACAGTTGCCGAGATGATAGACAGGATCATGGTGGTAATTATCTGTTGATATACAGATTAATCAATACCATAAATATCTTTGAGCAGATAATATACGTAGACCTGAAGTTCTAATAGGTTTTTTATGACGTGGACTGAGAAATGTGACTCCGAAAACGAATTGTGCCTTTCCTTGCTGAAGAAAAGAAAATGTTAAGCTTCGCTACTTTCTACTCTATAACCCAGTAGGATGTTAACTTTACGACAGTCTAAGCCAGCGTCATGGAGCAGAGTTTAGTATATGCACATTATCTCTTCTTTAGTATCTTGAAGACAAGTGATTTTGTAAGTCCATAGATCAGCAATTGTAGTCAATGATAATGCCATCAATTGAACATAAGATATTATTAAATGTATTTTTTATTATTTGTAACAACAGTTTTGGTAATATCAGAAATTCATTTCGTTCTGTGACAAAGTCGATGTTCTTTAGGCCTCATTTTCAAGCCCTGCGACACTTCGCGATAAAGAATACTTTAATGATATAATTGTCGGTATGTCATTCACGCTAATTCTTTATACTTTTATTTGCTTTACATATTTACAGTCATGTTTACTTGACGTCCATGTTTATAGCTAAAAATAAATTTAATTTCAAAAGTTGGCAAGCCATTGATAATCATTAAAGGTGAACATTTTTCTGCCAGCAAGCTCATGAAATCCAATTACCATCGTGTTCGTCTTCTTCAAAAGATGCGGCTATCCCCAACGATCCTGCAACTGCGAACTGAAAAAAACCCCCCAAATATATCACATACCTCTTCAAGTGATTAAGCTTAAGTTTTCTAAGCAGATGACACTAGATCGACACTTACTTTGAAATCTAAGGCGATTTCTTTGAGCACAGATGCATCTCAGATGCCCAAAATGCCGAAGTGTGAACATTTGACAACAGAATGACATGATCATGATCAACAGTTCGGTAGTACACTCTTAAGACTATACCTTTGAGAAGTATCTACTTCGTGGAACAAACACTGGATATAATAACAATCAAGCGGTACTCTTGAAAACCCTCGAAAATTTATTCCTTTGCTACTTTTAATACGTCAATTTTGGTTTGTTTGCTGAAAAAGGGGTCTCTGAAAATTTCACATCTACCACAATACCACACCATATACCAGCACAGGAATTTCTGCTCTCGGTGGCGTGCATTATAACGTCTATGTCAGGTCGAGGTGTTAGATTCAGATTGCTCGTTCAGAGTTCAAAAGTTGACAGTCACTGGTATAATATTTCTATCATTAGCTTTCACTGATCTACGTACAAGTCTGGTACTGTTGATACTTGTGTGTTGAAATAAAACGTTTACTCTTTTGAAAATCCATTTCTTTGCGGTGCGTGACATTTGTACTTCACTGGTCCCGGTGAAAGATAAGGATATTCATGTTATGGGGCCCTCTAAATACGCAAAATTAACGTGAGCTCATGATCAAAGAAAATGTCAGCTTAAAACATTTTACGCAGAATTTCAATATATTGGTATAATATTAGAGCAATAAACGCTCCGAGGGATGGTATACCACTTGATTTTGACTAATTCAACTCCATACGCACTCGCTATCGCTCGTCATTATATTCCGTGAACTGGTCAAAATCTCGTGGTTTACCATCCCTCGGGTGTTTTATTGCTTAATCAAGCGATACCTTATGAAGCCCTCGAAAATCTATTCGTTTTCTACTTTAATATGTCTGTTTTGGTTTGTTTGCCGAAAAATGGTCTTTGAAAACTTCACACCTACCACAACACCACACCATATACCAGCACCGGAATAGCGAAGATTCGATCTGATAACAACAGTAGTAATACCCAGTATTACACAAATGCCGCCGAATATGATCTGGAAGATTGAAAAGACCATGGTCGCCCTCGAAGCAAAGCCCGGTCGTTTTCTCCTTGCGTTGGTGTTTTTATGGGTTCGTCCCTGGGGAGCCTGGGTTGGCTGGCTGGCATAATATTGCTGCTGATGTTGCAGCCGTAGCTGTTGTTGCTGATGTAACATGCTGAAGAGAGATATTAGACACATAATTGTCTGACTTCTATGTAAATTAATTCATTGCATCGTAAGATGACACGGAAGTAAGCTGAGATAAATGAAGTTACACTGAGCTAAACTTTGGCATTTGTTTTGTTTATCTCAAGAATAATAATTCATCGAATTTTAAACAATATATAAAAACTGTTCAATAGAATTTTCATTTCAATTATGTCACAAACAAATTGTAAGAAAAAAACGGAATGTCTATTGACAGGCAGTTGCTCATGAAATCGGGTATTGACAAGGGAAGATATTTCGGTAGAATTACCAAAATTTTGTTTAAATAAAGTGCTCTTCACTCCCGTGCATAATAAATGCATTCTCCCTACTCGCACAATGAGTTCAGTGACATTACGGCTAATGTTAATTATCGATAAAGAATTTTAATTTTTGGTGAATTCCGGATGACAGTCAGTACTTTGATGGAGATATACATGACGTTGCTATGTATAGCTTGATACATGCGTCGAACCGAGAATATGAAAATGCATCGCTAAAATACAAGTTTTATAGTGATCCTTTACCACTTAATGGTACGACTAAATACTAGGTCGGAGGTAAAACACATTTGTCGGCAGAAGGTCAATGTCTCGTCAATATCTGACTAGCCAGTTATCACAATTTCTAGAGTGACATGTAAACTATACTCAAAGTGAGGCCTGGGTAAATTACCTGGTCACTTTCTGCTGAATTCCTGTCAGAGTGCAGAGTGTTCGCCTCTAAGTTACACGACAGACGTAACAAACCTGGCCGTCGAGGATTGGGTTATTGCCTTCTCCCTGACGTCATCGGTGCCCCAGTGAAAGTATTCTGTGCGTCCAAAGTTCAAGCGACGGTGGGTCTTTATGGATACGAACCTCCACAGGCGACAAAAAACGGACTCAAAATTTGCTTAGTTGATGTATTTTATCAGATTCATTCAAAAAATTATGGCCGATTTTTACAAATTTTTACTTCGGACAAAGTTTGGTCGCGGTAGAAATAACTTGTTTTTTTTGACGTGCACATCGAAGATCTACGCAAAAAAGTTCCGACGTACCAAAATTGAAGACATTGACGTGGGTTGTCCTGACGTAGAAAGACCAAAGTATAAATCCCGATATTTTATGTTCAGAGACGACAAACTTGGCTTGTGCATGTGACAATGGTTATAATTGGTAATAATGATAACAGAGCTAATATTGTATCTTATCAAACAATTCATAATTTCATTGGAGTTCGGTAATGCTGTATTAATATCTAACATACTTCGACGTGTATACATAGTTTTTACATATACAGAAATAAATACATTACAGTGTCTAACACTATATAAAAGTTCGCTTGGTATATGAAAATGGTCAGATACAGAATTTGGGATCCTGGGATAAAGGTACTACCGGTATGTCAATTCATCAAACAATCAAATCTCAAGTTTTGCAATACTTTGCTCGTCTGCTTCATATGGACAAATTTGGAGCCTCTGGACTAAATTATATAATCTTATTGTTTCAAATATTAACATTTTGCCTTAATATGAACGTTTTGTCCGAGTATTGTAGAGTAGCATCTGTTAATCTGCTTTAATATATTTCTGACAATGACATGCGAAAGTCTCGCTTTCAGCTAAGCTAATGGAACCTCGTTTTCGACCTGTCCAGCTGACATGTCTTTCTTGGACTGAGGAACTTGTTGGCGACTGAGCCTGATCCTCGTTAAAATTCACATCCTGGCCAGTGACTTCTCCTACCAGCAGCTTTGGAAGTCCAGGTGGTGCATTTGGTCGTGGCTGTGGTTCTTGCCAACTCTGTTGATCTTGATCCACTGGCTGTGCTCAATATTGCAGGGACTGCTGCGGTTGATGCTGCTTGATCTCCAACTATGTCACCAGTTGGCGTTGTTGCTGTGGTAACTGCTGTCGCAGTGGTTGTTAATGGATGGCTACTGGTTTCACTATCTCCTGCTGCTGATGTTGCAGGTGCTGCGCATGTAACTGTGGCACTTGTTGGCGTTGTTGCTGTGGTAACTGCTGCCCCTGTGGCCCTTGATGGATAGCTTCAGGTTGTATCACCTGATGCTGCAGCTGCTGAGGCTGTAACTGTAGCATTTGCTGGCGTTGCTGTAGTTGATGTTGTTGTTGTGGTGGTAACTGCTGCCCCTGTGGCCCTTGATGGATGGCTATAGGTTGTATCACCTGATGCTGCAACTGCTGAGGCTGTAACTGCAACATTTGCTGGCGTTGCTGCGACTGTTGCTGCGGGAACTGCTGCCATTGTCCTTTTTGATACACAACACCAGGTTGTGGCTCAATTAGGATACTCAGCTGCTGATGGGATGTCACGACTGGCTGCATGTTAACAATTCAACCTTGCGGTACTCGCTGCTGATCTTTTTTGCAAGAATTAAAGTTTTTAAGAAGACAGCATCACCTGGATAGTGGCAAGTTGTGTAATATTCTTAAATATAGGCCATGGAAACGAATTTATTGTTTCTCTATTATACATAATGTTTTTGAGCTTATTTTCAGGAGTGCATATTAATAACTAGACATAAGAATACAACGTGAACCTCATGAAAAGATAATATCGTCGAATTAATACCAACCAGATAGAAACTTACCTGGATAATGAGGCACAATTTCCACTCCAGAGGGTGCCATACGCTGAGTGGATATATTTTGGATTAAAGCCATCGGGAAGCCGTGACTGGCGCCTTCAGAGCTCCTCGTGGCAATATACATCTTTATCAAGAAACAAGAGAACAGGTTGTAAGTGTTAAGGTAATTTCTGCATGAACTTACATAAAATTATAAACTTTTACCACCAAATTATCTAAACATGTTATTTATCATCACAGTATCGATTTCCGCTCCATTTCACAACTTATGATAAACGCAACTTCTTGACAAAGAGATACTTAATTAATTTACTTACACGTGCGCATTAATATTCATAAATGCAGAGAAGTAAGAATCTTCGAATGTGTAATCAACACGTTCAGCCCTAACAGCCCAAACGCGCAAAACAGACTACTAATATGCTCGTAGTGTGATATGATAGATATACATGTTAGCGGCCATCTTTAATTTTAGGCAAATAAAGGATTGCATATGTCAGGTTATGAAATACATGAATTCCTTAACCCCGTTTACCGAGAGAAGGACACCACAATCACTCCAATATTATTTCGCGGAGTGGCATATGACATTTTACCTCTTTTTGGCAGTCGTTTGGCAGTCGTTTGGCAGTCGTTTAGGCAGCTATCTTTGAATGTTCATGCAAATTAACAATCGAACATGTCGTGAGATAAAAGAAGTAAGTTCCTTGACCCTGTGTACTTGGCAAATGACACCAAAATCACTTTAAAATCTACAGCATTTAATAGAGCAGAGATATTAGCATTTACATTTTTGGCGGCCATCTTTGCAGCCATCTTGAATACTTTCAAATGTCCTAGGGCGCCAGGATGGCACCGTTCATATACTGATTCCGTAGGCTTTGAAGATACAAAAAACCATCAAGAACCATAGCGGGGTAAAGATCTTTGGGGTTCGACTAAAAATTAGGGGTTTGGCACCAAACTAATATGTGAAATAAATTTTGTATCGATTACACTAATCACTATTGGATGATTGATGTTACTTAATAAAATATATTGAAAAGGCTTTAGACTATCAATAGATTAATAAAAAACATCATGCCCGGATAAAACTTCAGAAGTCATAATTGACCTAACAGAACTAACATATTTTCCTTGATATATTACATACTTTCCAGCGAGTTACTTGTATTGTTTTTATATGCATACGGGGGAACAATGCGCCTTGGGAACAGATATATCCTGACTCTCAAAATTGTAAACTTTTATAATACGTTTTCTCCAAACAAATTGTGATAGATATGCTTTTCGTTCCATTATGATTGCTGTCAAGTGATAAGCACCCCGCCATACGATGGACAAGAATATAATACTGCCATACAGATAACACTGATGGAATTTATGGTCATGTACGAAAGCGGTCTATAACACAGGTCTACATACCTAGGCTAAGGAACATGGAGAAACAAAATAAATTCCCTGCAATACTTAGGGATACAATGTTGACAATATGCAAGTAACAGCAAAGTACAAGGTTTTCTCTGGGTGAAGATTACTTTGCCTACAGCATATTGATAAGGGTAGACATAACATAATTTTCCATCATAATACGATACAAAGACATGCACATTGCGTTGGCCAATTCATCACATTACTAATATTATGGGAGACATCATTATCCACGGTCGGCATAGGGATGAACTGTCTCGGGCATTCCGTCATTTTGAGAAGCCCTCATAACCGTCTTACGTGCGCACTCACACACATACATACATATACACATACACACATACGCACATACGCACAAACACACACACATACATACATACATACATACATACATACATACATACATACATACATACATACATACATACATACATACATACGTGCGTGCGTGCGTGCGTGCGTGCGTGCGTGCGTGCATGCATGCATGCATACATACATACATACATACATACATACATACATACATACATACATACATACATACATACATACGTTTTTTTAAACGACTTGAGATATAAGGAATGTCAACAGAACAATTTTAATGAATTGTCTTATACTTTCATATTTGCAAGGAGAAATAGGTAATACAATCAATTTCGTAGTCTTCATATCTGTACATTAATACCAGACCTGTCAAAAAATGTTTCGGTGATATGCAAAATGGAATAATATACATAATAAACCAAAATGGGACAATGTAAACTAAGGTACGTGACCATTTGCAACTCGACGTCAAGAAAGCAAATAGTCTCCGCCTCGAGGGTACATAATCCCTTGTTTGAGCTATGATGTTTTTTACAAAATGCCTCTCTTACATATTTTCACTCAAAATGTTTAAGTTTATTGGCGAATGACAATTATATATGCTTAAGTTCCATGTCCGGAGAAAATCCGTCTAGAAATAGAACAATTTTCATTGTCGAAAGATGCATTGATATATTTCAATCACTGTTATGCAGTTTATCGACTTTCCGCGCGTAATTTTTAATAACCGAATTTCCTATCGAAAACGTAACTTTAACATTTTGAAATCCCAAATTTGTCAAGGTTAAAATACTTCCGCTTAACTTTAAGCAAGTAAATGACTATGTGGCTCTCGACGTCATTGTCGAGTAACAATTGATTCCTATTGGTATACCAATCAAAAGCGTTTACCTGTATTATGAAAAGGAGAATACTGAATCAAAATTTCACATCTACTTTAAAAAGTCTGAAATTTCTACCCAAAGTCCTGTGACTTCTACCGAAAGTTATCAATGGTAATTATTTGTAATAACGATAAGAACATTTGATTGAAAAATTTATTCGAGTTAGTCTACACTATACCAACACATAATATACCTTGATTTGTAAATATGGTTTGTACATCTATAAAATAAAATACTGTCATAATAGCCATATATAATACATGAGGGTTCGTTTAATGGGCGAAAATGTTCAAATACAGAATTTTCGATTTTTTGATTAATGCACTACATGTATATCAATTTATCAAAGTATAAAATCTCAAGTTTTGCTATACTTTTCTCGTCTTCTGCATACTGACTCATTTAGAGCCTGTTGAGTATATGATACTTATTTTTTGTGAAAATTAAAAAGTTATAATGTGTTTGAATTTTAAACTATCATCATCGTATTGTGATCGATCTGTCAATTCGTTTCAATAGATTTCTTATTATGATGTGTCAAATTTTCGTTTTCAGCAAAGCTTATGGAACCTCGTTTTCGACCAGTCCAGCTGACATGTCTTCTCGGACTGAGAAACTTGTTGGTGGCGACTGAACCTGATCCAGATTTACGTTAACATCCGGACTGGTAACCTTTTCTACCGGATGCCCGGGAGGTCCAAGTGATGCCTTTGGATGTGGCTGTGGTTCACGCCAACCCTTTTGTTGTTGAGCCATAGCTCCAGCTTGCACGAATTGCTGCGGTTGATCATACGGCTGCTGGGTCTGTAGCTGTGGCACTTGTTGACGTTGTTGCTGCGGTAGACCCAGTGGTTGCTGATCGATAGCTACTGAATGCACTGCCTGCTGCATTTGATGCTGCAGCTGCAGGGGCTGTGGCTGAAACACTTGCTGCTGTGGCAACTGCTGCCCCTGTTGTTGTTGATGGATGGCTTCAGGTTGTAACACCTGATGCTGCTGAGGTTGAAACTGAAACATTTGCTGGCGTTGTTGTAGTTGATGTTGTTGCTGTTGTAACTGCTGCCCTTGTCCTTGTTGATACACAACACCAGGCTGTGGTTCCAGTTGGATACCTGGCTGCTGATTGGATGTCACGACTGGCTGCATGTTCAAGTTAACAACGTAACCTTGCGGTAC
>LD390891.1:5165-16701 GCA_001465055.1 Ptychodera flava
AACAACAACAACAACAACAACAACAACAGCAACGTCAACAAAACAAGAAATATCAACATCAAAACACAACAACGACAAAAACAACAGTAACAACAACAACAATGATAACTATAACTATAATTATTACAATAACAGCAATGATTGTAAAAAGCCTTTACCTGTTAATTGACCTTGAACGTAGGTCAAGGTCAGTAGGAACGCCAGTGATAACCACATTATCACATTACAGAACCAACGCAACTATTCGAGACGAAAGATATTGAAACTTAAAAGGGGGAATTGAGTAGATATAGAATAAACCGAAAAACACGAACAAACAAATAAAAAATAAATCAAATAAATAATAAATAAATAAATAAATAAATAAATAAATAAATAAATAAATAAATAAATAAATAAATTTACCATTTCTATATACGTTGTTTGCCTTCAGCAGCTCTTTGCAAAGTCGATGTGACTACGCCCTGTAAGGCGTCTGACAAATTACATCTAACTATATCATACACTTATTCCAAATGAAAGGGCTTTACTCTGTTCAACGATGGATGGATATTCTATCCATGCTAAGCTGAACAACGAACAGTGACTACTAATCGTATTATGCTGGCTATTCGTTCTTAAAAATTGAACCGACAAAGGCCATGCCGATTTGAGAGAAAAACCCCACGTAAATATTGAGTTACAGCTGCATTTCAAGGTAATTTCAAGTGATGTCATGGAGTAAAGTAAACCTTTATTGAAATCGTATCCCGATTGGGATCTTGATCATAAGGTGCAATAAAGGTTTTGCAAAATCAAATATAAGCTAGCTATATCATGGACAAGATTGGAAGTGTTTAACAGTACAAACAATCTTACCTTGTGCGAGTGTGGCGTTGGATCAAATGAACTGCGGGTCGTGAGAAAAGTGATTGTTTTATGTACTATAGCAGTTTGTGTATTATCGCTCGACTATTATCGGTAAAAGAGTGAATTATTACATTTTCGTTTACTTTTAGTTTATTATGTAACGTATTGATTGCTTTCCCCATGCCATAATTTATTAGATATGACTAGTTCGTCAATGTTTTCTTCTGGGGCTGTCGTTTCACCAAAAGGACGCAGAGCTCCGGTTACGCTGGAACGCCCCCTTTGGTTGAAACGATGAACGTGAGTCAGCGAAATTCTTCTCAATGTTTCTTGGCAATGCATGATTTTAAATTCGCCTTCATTGTTGAAAGCTACTGTCGTAGATCTGAGTTTTTTTTTCAAAATTTTCGAGATCTGGCAACTTGTCCTAATTTTGGTTATTCCTACTCAACACGAATTTGATTGAATATATGTTTCTCTGCGAGTTTCATCGGACTTAAATGTAAGCTCACAACCGACGCACACGAGCTACGGCCATGAAAGCCGATAGAACGAAGAAATAGTGTATAGTATACGGCATTGAATACGCGTTTTATAACTCACAGTCTAATGGGCGCTATGGAACGACTTACATCGCAGGTTAAGGTGAAGTACTACGAATTACGTCAAAATTAAGTTGTGGTGTCATTTTTTTGAAACTTTACACAAATATTCTTGGAAGTTTTGCAAGTGCAAAAATGAAATAAAAAATGGGGGTCACCACGCTCGTTTCCATGGAAACGGACGTTAAAATGGCGTCGTTAGAAATAAATAAATATGCTATAATTCACTTAAACTAAAGAAAGCAATTATAAAACGCTTAGCAAATTAGTTAATTTTAATAAATACCAAGACTTAAGATTCATATCTATCGAATGTATAGTTTTCATGATGTTTGTGAAGAAATTCTAACATAAGTATCGATTACAAAATGACGATATCGAAATTATATCACTACATAATTTTCGAACTTTTTTCCTGTCGCTTTGAATGGTGTCATTTTGACCAAACTTGGCGTATAAACTCCTGACATAATACCATTTAGTTTACACTTTTAATAAAAGGGTGTCACCATGCTACTTTTTACAATATCTCCAGGTAAATGGGTAATTTGCGCCATATAAATGGGAGAGAAATGTTAATTTTTCGCTCATATTGAATAAAAACCAGCTTCCTAGGGGGTCAAAATATGACAAGGTTATAGGTCACATGTATTTCTAAGACACTGGGTCAAAAAATTAGGTAAAAGCGCAATTTCAGTAATGACAGGTGATGTTAAATAAATGCGCTACAAAATAACCCATTTGCGGCAGGCTGGAGTTAAATCTGCGCAGAAACGTTCTAAAGCGTGTGCGCGTCCGAATTCGTCGCCCTTTACCTTAAGCAAACACAAGCACACCAGTAATTTTGTGAACACAAAATCAATCCCGCTCTCTCCATATTAGAGTGGTCACCGTGATGATGCGGCCAGCGTTGAAAACAGTTTTGTCCCCGTGGCAGAATCCATGACCATGGTTTGAAAGACAGTGTACGTGTCGCATACGTTTTAAGTCAATGTAACTTGACCTTTCAGTTAATTACAACAAACCCACCTCTTTAGTCTCCCGTGTCCAAGGTCCTTACAGCGAGGGGCAGACGATGAGAAATACCGGTAAATTATTACTGGTCTTGGTAAAATAAATATACATTACAATGCCAGCTGTTTGTTGTGGAGAGATTATTTCAGGGTGTAAGACAATTGGTTTGAGATGATCCTAATCAAGGTGTTAATAGGTCTGCATGTGGCATGCTAATGAACCTTTGACGATAAAATATTCTTGTATCAAGCCGGTCACAATCCATTGGTCATGCTCGACATATGAAAAATTAAATCTAGGATACCGGATCCTGTCAATTAATCCGTCGATGCATTCATTCATTCATTCATTCATTCATCCATCAGTCCATCCATTCATTCATTCATTTATTCATTCCCTCATTCATTAATTCGTCTATTCACCCATCCCTCATTCTATCAGTCGATTCATTCATTCATTCATTCATTCATTCATTCATTCATTCATTCATTCATTCATTCATTCATTCATTCATTCATTCATTCATTCATTCATTCATTCATTCATTCATTCGACAAATACATCCAATCCAGTCAGCAAGACCCCAGATCAGGGAGAATATCTATCATAATCAACCAGTAAGAAAATAATGAAAGCAACAAATCAGTAGAATTCCTTTTCGCTTGTTTTTATTCGATATCACAAAGTAGTATCTTGAATCAATCAATCAAATATTACGATTGCATTACACGAATCGTGGGGCAAATAAACCCTACAACCACTGGTGACATTGGAGACACGTCAATGCGGCTGTCTCTGCAAAAAATCGAATTCAGTGAAGCATAGTTGGTCAGTCCTGTTTGAAAAAAATTGGTCTGTGTAGAGAACATGATTACAGAGTGTTCACGAAAACCAAACACGTTACTAATCATAACACTTCCCCTTTTCCAATTTTAAACACAGTCATTTGGTTCCACGCAACTGAAGCTTCTGTCGCGTGTCGTGAAACCAATGGAAGACCCTTAAAAATCAAAGTAGTCGCACTGTTTTATGTTATCGTAAAGTGAGATTGTGCAAATGATATTATGATTCAGGGAAATTCGTACCCCATCATTTCAAGTCAACGTTTGCTGCTTTCACAAAAATATTAATTTATTGAAAATATAAACATTATGTTATATGCAGGAATACCTTAATTTTAATTCAACATGACTTTGCAGGTGAACTTCTTCTTGCTAGTGCATTCTTCGTCCTCCCAGCCTCTGCCTGGTAAATTCAAGGTAGCGATTTACAATTAATTCAGTGAATCTGATGTCACATATCCAAAAATCTGCAGTTCACGGTGATAAAAGGTCGAATGGAAGTGGACGAGGTGTGCAAAAGTGGTGTCACATAATCCATGGTAGAGTCTCATCTGCCCTACTCGTGCTTTACTCACGGCTTCATTCATAAGTCCAAGATGCTTTGCGTCAGCCGATAATCTTTGCATAGCATTGGGAACGACTAAAATGTCAGGAATATCTAACCAACCGGTCTATTCAGTTTAGACCAGAGAGCTTTCCCCCCATTTTTCATCTAAAGGCGTGGACGAGGATGAGTGTTTAAGACGTGTACTTAACCTTTCTACTCCCAGGGCTAACGTGTGGATATAAATGGAATTGTCGGGACAAATTTTGGCGGGAATCTACAACAAAGGTGGTCCTCTAACGCAACAAAATCCCGTCTCCGACTCGAACGTCGCGGTTGCTCGGAGTTTAGGAGTCTAGCTTTCAGATATTGGGAGAGTATTGTCAAAATAGTCTAAAATTCTGCAGAGTACAAATTGTGGAAAAGAATTCTGTCCCTTTGCTTTTTCATATTCTACACGAAACAGTCGACGGGAATTTGGCAAGAAGTATGCGTGTCAGGCAAAAATCTTGACTCAAATTGTCAAACTTTCAAAATTCTGAACTTGAAATGTTTGCATATTTTAAATATTAGCAAATATTAAAATCAGTGGACCTCTTTTTCAAAGCTTTCATTTCATCGACCAACTATCAAATTATTGAACAGGGATACACTTTGGTCCAAGAGAAGTCACTAATAATACATTTCCCACTACATGAATCGTTGAGTAGAATCCAGCATTGTGTTGCAAACACGACACAGTCTGGCTAATAATTTTCTAACAGACCTGCAGCAAGATCTCTACACAATCTCTGTCTCTTACCTGGAGGAAGAAGTCCCTCGTTTCTCTGCGCAGCGCAGCGTATCATGTTGTCTCCGATGCCAATTCCTCGGGATTTACCATCGGGCTCGCCCGAGTCCCAGTTTTCGTAGCTTACACCACTGCCGTCTGACCACACCCAGTTTCCTTCCTAAAATAAAGAAATTATCATCGTTGGCTCTGAGAGAGGCCGAAAATTCAAAATTCGTAATTCAATAGATCTTAAAATAAGATCAAACACTCCACTGTTTATTTGAGTAACGCCCTGTACATTGCTCTATAGTGTTGTAATTTGAGTTTTTCTAGCCTTGACGGCAAAAGGGTTTGATTTCAATGTCGTTTAAAGGCCCATTACAACGCTTTTTTACATTATTTTCGGTCATGACTTAAATTTCAAACTAATATAGTTCATATACGTACACGTACTAAAGGATGTGTATGCACGTATTATCAGCAATGGAGGGAACTGTACATGTAATTAGTTTTAAAGGATAAAATATAGGTAAAATAAAAAAAAAAACAGATAAAAATATGTGTCCCGCTCAAAATTATGGCCGCTTCTACGTAAATATCCCAAAAGGGCTAACATGAAGCATATGCAAGTGTCAACAACATGACGTCATCGATGAAAATACATGGCTGTGTATGTCGTACTCTTGAGTTTTGCAATGATCTGTTTCTGTGAAACATGACCGTTTTGGAAAATGGCGGGAAATAAGATGTGCCGCGACAACTGTAAAATTTTATACCCAATGCTGCCACAACTGAATGCTGTTGTAAAGTGGTGAATGGCTGCTCTCCTTCGCGGGTAGAATTCACAGAATATATTATGGTAAAAATTGCACCAGGGTTTTGATAGCTGCCAGTAAATTTGGAAAAAAATACCCGCCAGTATGATGAAAATATCAGTGATTGCTTTTGCGCTTCGAATGCTAGAGCGATATGTAACACGAACGATTACCGCCATATTTATTGTCAATTTGTTTGCTGTTCGACTGAAGTCTCGAGGACAGACATTCGGACTCAAATTTTTGCAATTCTTTTCTGATCTACCACTTGTGGGGGCTCATTTTAAGGCTCTTGGAGTAAGAAAACTTTTTGCCGGTTTGATATTTCGAAAAACAGTAAATTTTATAATCAGGGGTCCACGTCCAGAGTTTTTTACTAAAGAAACAAATTACCCAAACTTTACCGCTATTTAAATTTTAAAATGGCCGCCATCCCTGTGTTTAATGACTCTATTTGGAGAAAATAAAATCTTCCATTTTCGGAAAAAACCGGTGAAGATTTTTCTTGTTAAAAAAGCTTAAAATGAGACCCACAACTGAACTGTACATCAGAAAAAATCGTACAATTTCGAGAGTTCGAATATCTGTCCCACCCCCTGGCCAGGAGTTACACTATACGCAGTGTGTAGTTCCGCGTTTGAGTGGGGTTCTTTAAAGGGAAACCATCGTCGGAACTGCGCCTGTGCGGGTTTCTTGTTTACAAACAATGTATTTCGTGCACGATATCTAAATTTAACTCATCATTCTAGCTGCAACATTAAATTACACGATGTAGATTATGACAGACATGTTTTAATTTTCATCAATCACCATCGTACCTTGGATACAGTGTTTACATTGGTCGTACGGGTCCCATACGACCTTTGAACGCCGTTCCGACGACTGTATCCCTTTAAATGTCAAAAGACAGTTCATAGATTTCAACATTCTTTCTTACTACATCTTTATCATTGTATCCAATCCACAAGTCGTAAGAATCGGGACAGACGTCGACGATTTTGTCATTTTCCACCCGGCTGTGGATCGACGCTAGGAAGCCGTTATATTGCTTGCAGATGTTGTTGGCCTTCTCCCACTCCTCTTCGTTGGTGAAGCAGCGATAGCAGGCACTGGGTCCTCCGATGGGGGACCACTCCTCCCAGCCTCCCGGGCATTCTAAGACGGCGGGTTGAAAATTTGATATGTGTATAACAGATACAGCAAAATCAACTAGGGGCAAAGTCTGTCTCAACTACAGCAAAGGTGAAGATACGGGTAAAACAGCAAAGGGTTTATATGGTATGTTTTCTTTCGGCAGGCACTGTTTCGAGACTGCGCTTTCTCTAAGGTGGCATTCGTTATTCCTTTGGCCGAGTATTGCACCTTATTAGAATACATACGCGTTACTCGAAATTCCTAATAGGACCACTTAAAGAAAATTCTTTGTTCGCCGTCCTTGGATTTTTGAAAAACCTACCAGCCAGCCAGGAAAAAAAACAAACACTGACAAAAATACAAGTGCATTAACATACGCTCCATTTTAATTTGGTTTCGTTTAAAAAATAATGTTTTTATTTTTAATAAATGTCAACATTGTGTCTGTTTTCTTAATTTTTTTCTGAAAACCTATCAGCACGCGGACGGCAAACAAAGAATTTTATTTAAAGCGCCTAAGCTATGAACACTAACTATTGATTCTGCTCAAATAATCGAGTAAGTAAATGGCACCTGAATTCTAATTGACTTTGTCGAGAACAAACCTGGTGAGGGTACTTTGCCCGGCGTTTGAAGATACACAAATATCTCCTGGTCTCGGATTAGCTGATCTGGATTCATGTAAGGTTTGGCATTTACAAAAACGCGGACGGACAAAAAACAAGTGTATTTACATACGCTCAATTTTAATTTGGTTTCTTTTAGAAACATAACTATCGTAACTATCTTTTGCTAAACTGCATGATCCATAGGAATTTTATGACTAATTTTGCGTTGTAGAGTTATACAGTAAGGGACGATGTAAAGAGATGACGCTGTGATTCCCTTGCCTTCCAAGCTCTCTTTTATAATTAATTAAGAGTATAAATAAGGGATCACCAAGAAAAACTTGAGATTTGATAAAACATATGAATTACCGAAATTTACCAATTTTTTAAATAAAGAATGGTCAGCATAATCTGTGTAGGCTTCATCATTAACATTAAAGTTTCGAATTCCAAAGAAGGAAAAAGAAAAGACGAGACGAAAACTTTATTTGCCCGATGGACTTCAAAATGAGTCTTCATAATCAGTTACTGTACAGATATTGAAGTATGGAGAAAACGTTGGCCCGAATGTGTATGTACGAGGTACGTTCTACCTCGATTGTCCCGGGGCCCCAGATAAGATAAAGCGATATAGGTTTGGCGGCAAAGGACATTCAGTAATTAAAATAACCAAAACTAATTTGTGAAATCGCGGGGGTGGGGGTGGAGGTGGGTGGGGTGGGGATGACATGACTTTCTGTTGACGGTAACCTACCCTGACGTGTGGAAAGACGTGTGAAAGAGGGCGCCCTCATTGGCTACACATGTGTAACCTGCCTTCTTTCGGCAAAACTCGTGTGTGGTACTATTACATTGAATATGGGAGCAGCTGGAAAGCTATGAAAATGCAGAGAAGTTAAAATATTACCTGTAAGTTGACCTTGAACTAAGGTCACCGACAAAAGAACAGCCAGTGATAGCCACATTATGAGAATTCCGTGTGGTTTTTAGCGCGACAAATCTGAATGAGAAAGAAAAATTTTAAGTAATCTACGGGTACGCGTGTCTCCGTTATTTATTGTAGGACTGACAGTCAGACGAACAGACACAAATGCCAACTACAGATGAACCAGTGTCGACAGATTCAGATACGTTTACAAAGTCTTGTATCAAACTACATTTAGCCTTTGAGGGATTGTTCAAGTTATGGCCTGACTTCCACGATAACAAATAACTCAAATTATTAAATCTTCATTCAAATTGGTCTTGTATTAGTTACCTATTGGTAACTTGCCTTGGCATAGCCATCTTGGTGAGAATATTTTGACGCATATTTCTGCATCAGCAGCTATTCAAATCAACCAATTCATTGCATCCCAATTATCGTAATAATTATCCTTATGACAAAATACAATCTAGAAATCACGTCTCTTTGTTCTGCTTGTCGAATGAATGAATTGTTTTAGTATTATGACGCCGGGAAGATTTTGTTCAACAAAGTGCATGCGAAGTCACAGTTTGAAATGTAAGCGGTCAAAACAAATATTGAAGGAATTGAGACAGTCGCCTACAGACAGCTAGACAAACAGATAGAAAATCATCTTATGTAGGTACCACATAACCTCACTCATTGAAAACACATACACCTTCATTTGCTGAACGCGCCATAGATTTTAATCAAACGAATGTCTTCGATAGTGAAAGTCAGATACTGTAGTAGTGAAATAAAAACCTGATAAAGTTAATTCATTAAAATTAATCAAATTTTCATCACACAAGAACTTAGGCCTGCACACGTCGTTTAGCATCTGTATAGGTGTTTGTTGATTATTGGAAATTATTCAGTGTTTTTGAGGAACATTGTCGACCCGGTGTTGTAGAGAATCCGCAGAAATTGCTTCCTGACTTAAATTATCCTCCATTTCTATGACCTTTCGCCAGTTGAAAGCATATGCACAATAAAAGCAACTCTTTCTCTGCCCGTCTGTCTGTCTGTCTGTCTGTCTGTCTGTCTGTCTGTCTGTCTGTCTGTCTGTCTGTCTGTCTGTCTGTTTGCCTGTCTGTAAACAAAAGTGAGACAACAAAGACATAACAAATACATATAAAAAGGTACCTTCCCTACCTTTTCGAGATCTGCAGAAATATGTCAGCACAACGCTGTTGCCGTACTTTGCAAATATTTCAGCTTAAGTAATTGCAAATACTAGATTTTATCGAACAAAAAATGTGTATTTTATCTCCGAGTCGCCAAAAGATTGTTGGTTTTGTTTTTGTTGGGTCATCAGTTACATTGCCTGAATTAGATAACTTTGTTTAGCAGTGTTGGGTATATCGAATCGTATTCCCACACGTTTTAACACTGCAGCAACAATATAGATATCGAGATATGGTTGGTATAGTGAAGAATTGCTCATGTTCGCATAAAGAAAGGTCGATTAGATGACCTCGTGTAAGTTGTTACAAGTCTTGAAAAGGAAATTTGTTGGCATTTTACCAATGCAGGCTGCAAACTATTTTTCAATGTAAATAAACAATAACAGACAAAAACAGACAAAAAAAATCAGCGACTGCCTTGAAAATATTTTGCGTCGAAAAGAGAAACACATTACCTCAAAATTAACGATATTTGAATTTCCAAATGACCGTCGTTATTGCAACGGGAAAACTGAATCTTCAGTTTTCTCAGATAGATTTGTGAAACTTTAATTTCAACGGACAAATTTCAAGTGAGTCAATACAGCTGTAGATCATTGAAAATTTGTAAATGTCTTTGAGGTCACGGGGGCACTCCACCATAAATGACGAATATAACAGTGAAGTTTAGAGATAATGATGCATCGTTGCTAGAGTTGTGAAAGAAGGCACAGTTGCGGTATTCTGCGCATGCTTACCACGCGACACATATAACTGTTCCATAATCGTTAGATGTCTAACCGTTTTAGTTTTTTGCATTCTCTTTATCTCAGAGTGTACCATGCCCTTTAAACGGAACGCTGTATCTTATCGAGATGTACCCCCAAACAGGTAGCGATGTCAGCCCAACGAAAACCATCTGCTCCAGATACGTCAGATGAAGGTGATACCTTCAGGTCAGCCGGCGTTGCTTTTTGTCGTAGTGACCCCTTTAAAAATGCCGTGAGATGTTGTCTGTCTTGCAGTGACAGGTGTTCACGGAACACGCCAGACATTCTGGGTCCCTTCCCTGTGTCCTTTGCGTCTCAAAGTGTACACGATCGGGGACGACACATTGTATCTGCGTCAGCGGGCTCGAATATGTGAATTATACCATCTAGGTCCCCCTCAAAACTGGCATCGCTTCTGTATTGCAACAATAAGTGATTTAAAATGGAATCGACATTATTATTGTAACAGGATATAGTCCTAATATTTCAAAAATTTTAATCTATGTAAATTCAAAAAAAACCAATCGCTATTAATCCACCCATTCTGATTACAATACCAGTGAACTATGGAAATATTCGACCCCGTTATTATTCCCTTTCATGTGACGTTTCTGAGTTGCAGCGATCAAAATCGACACGTATGTAGCGGTAATAAGACCTTCGTATTTTACAAATTGTGTAAATACACCATACACGTGCACATCGTAGTTCAATTTGGAAATGATGGAAATCAACCACGGTTTCAGTGAACCAGACCCAGTCGATTCTAAACCTAGAAAAAAAGAGAAAATACAACTTCAAGTGAATGAAAATGATTCAGAATACAAATTCGAGTGTTTTTAATTCGAGCCTTTACAATAGACAGGGGAAATTACCATTGCGCTAGGCTGACTTAAATTTCAAAATTCTCAGGTAACGTGCTGTGTGTCTATTTGCAAACTTTACGAAAATCATCCTTTGGTTGTTGTTTTCGAAGCATGTATCTGTTGTTAACAGTGTCACGTTCAAGTGTATTCGTACCGAGTCAATTTCAGTGTCAAGAATACTCGTAGTGGATGTCACTATCGAGAATAAAATTGTCACAGATATATATTCAACTGACAGTTGAGGTGTTTTTACTTTTGGAACTAGTGTAAGACCCCTTAGATTACTATACCAAACAATTTCCCTACGTGAGAGTGGTCGCAATTTATATATTGTACAGGTATAGTTAGTAATAATTAGCTTCTCTGAACGAACGGAAACATGACAGGTGTGTTAAGAGTATCAGAAATACCAGTCAAAAGTAATAGATGAAAATATAGTCATCCATTTTTATGAGATTCTTGGAGTAATTCGTCAAAAAAGTTTTGGAACCGATGATAACAAGCCTCTGTACCTGAGAATTAGTTAAGCATGACCTTGCACGTGAATCTCTTCTTACTTGTACATTCCTCGTCTTCCCAACCTTTACCTGTCATGGCAAACGGGAGAA
>LD390902.1:10073-24135 GCA_001465055.1 Ptychodera flava
TAGATCTGAACATATACACTTTAGTGATACTTCTTAATGACCTCATTTCCCTGCCCCCTCAAGACTAATACTCCTATTACAAGTGGGGACTATGTCATTGTCAATGGCTTGTCTGTAATGTGTTAAAATGTTGGACAAAAATTGGCAGGTTATACTATGATAACAGCCTATTGCGTTAAACAAGGGACGTATTATGCAATCATTATCATTGCAATGGTAACCGCACTGTCTACCTTCCACTTGCAAGCTGGAAACTATAGCGTTCCATCTAAGAACTGGCAATTTTTGTATCTAGTTATTGACACAGGGGGCGCTTTTCTAAAATTCAATTACTACTTATTACATATAAAGTGATAAATGGACAGGCCCCACCATATCTCTGAGTTACTTCATCTGTACAAACCAACACGAAATCTCTGCTCAAAATCCAAATTACTTCTTGAAGTTAGACCCTGTAAGTTGTCCTACTGTGTATGTCGCTTCATTGAACATATTTAGCCAGTGATGCAATTCTAATACCAATGACAAACAAAAACTAAGGCTGTAGGTTTATTCCCAGTGATAGAGAGCACATAATGATGTCACACCTTCCACACTTCCCTGAAATATATTGGCCATGACATTCATATAAAATCCAGTTTTGACATTTCTGCTGGGGTGGAAGGAATTTTACTTTCTAATCACGTACCTGCTAATATATGAAAAACTAACTCATGGTATGCCAGCTCCTTTGATGAATATACTTGCTCACCACACATATGACACATAAGTAAATTCATCTTGGAAAAATGAAAGATGGGTATACAGTAAGTAACTGTTAAAAAACTTTTCACAAATAATACTTTAAATGGCCAAACTCAAACAAAACCTATCCCCTTCAGAGAATTTTTGTATTCCCTCTACATTTACGAAAGCAGTAACAGCTGAATAATGGGGATGTCAGTGGGGGTAATTTGTACAAACTTATGATCACTTTTTATGTTATCATTAGAAATAGTAATTTTGCTTAAAACTCTGCAAAAGCTTCGCACTTTCAAGGAAAAATTAAACTTTGGTACCCATAGCTCATGAATTACTCATCTTATTCTTATGCAAATTTGCCTTATTCTGAACAATGGGTATATGCATGCGATATAAATAATTTAAACAATGACGGCAGCTTTTAGACAAATTCACGTAGAAAAAAACGTTTTAAGCTTACTTCCATTTCCGCCGAGAAGACGATAAGGTGTAACTTTTTGAAAATCGGGGCGAGATTTGACAAAAACACAATCACTCCTCTTGAGTCTCCTTGATGAGCTCTCAAAATGATTCAATTTAAAATAAGTATATCTTTGTGACTCGGAATTAAATTGATAATGCAATAATGACAGAAAACTCACTGGTATTACATACCTTACTGCCCGTTTCCTGCATTTTAAACGACTTTGAGTTTCGGAAGCAACGACGTTTGAAGTTCACGTCACAAACTGTGCCGCTCACTAATGCATGCTCGAAATATGCTGGGGGTGGGAGGTGGAGGTCTAATATCAATATGCGTTAGTGCACCCTCTATACTTGACGAAAGAAACATTTTTGCTTTCCCCCATACTGCTTGCAGAGTATGGGACAGCTAAACAGGGAAAGCCAATACTCTGAATGGTGGAGGCGCACTCTCTCCTCTCGATACCCCGAAACGGTAGTGGCGCACTCTCTTCCAAACGTCGTCTACATAATATATATAAAGCCGGTCGACATAGTCGATTATTAGGATTTTTGGTACCGTTTGGCCCCGGTCGAGTATCAGAGACACCGAATTAAGGTATTTTTGGCCCCATTCTGCTTCGTTGGGTCCGTTAGGTCCGTTTTGGCTCAGTCCTTTGTTAGGATACACCCTGTTAAATCCAGTCTTTGTTTTGGAAAATCGACTGGTGATGACATCTGCACTGTCTCTGATCTCCCTCTTTTCTCTGTCTCTCTTGCTTTTCGTTTCTTCCGTCTCCATCGCTCTTCTAGCCCTCTCTTCCCTCTCTCTCTCTCTTTCTCTTTCAGCACAACCGAGAGGGCATTTTCCCACACTGCTCTCTCTCTCTGTCTTTTAGCATGCCCTTCTTTACTTCCTCTCCTGCCTTTTTTACTCCTTCTCCTCTCTCTGTTTTTCTCTTCCTCTTATATCCGCCTCTGCCCCTGTTCCCCCACTTTGATGTTCTCTCTCTCTGTTATCATCATTCCCGGCCACCGCGTGATACATCCCGTCGGCGCATTTGGCCCTCTACCCTTGGTCCCCCACTTTGACGTTCTCTCTACCTGTCATCATCACTGTCGTTAACAGTACCACCACGTGATGTATCCCGTCGACGCTTTTGATCCATTTTTCTGTTGTATTTGGCAGTATGGAATAGTATCCTTCAAAATTCTGGACTGCCTTGAGCTATTCCATGGACTTGTTTTATGTGTAGTTCCAAACTCTTGACCTTTGCAGAGCAATTTCCAATTGGACAGTTCTTGTAAATGCGGTCCTCCCCACCTGTTTTTAGACCCTTTTCGGCCCAACCCCTTTTGTACTCAACCATTATTCTCTCCCTTGCTTCATTCCCTGAAAGGTCATGGTACTGCTCAAACTGCCTTTTTAGTCGTCTGGGGGGACTTATAGATTGGGTCATGTCCATCCGTCCGTGAGTCCGTCCGTTCACGCAGATATCTCAGACATGCTCTGGTCAATTTCTTTCACACTTTGCACAAGGATAGTACCCTACCTCATACAGATGCACTTCAATTTATTTCACAATGTGATCAAATTTGGCCGTGTAAGAGGACTTTTTAGTTTACACCTGCATAGACTCCAATGTATAAGGCAGTTCTGCATAGACTCCCATGTATAAGTCAGTTCAGTGCATAGAATCCCATGTATAAGGCCAAGTAAAATAAAAATCTAGTTTCTTATTTTATTCATATTGCAAAAAGGATGCAGTGACACAGTTTTTAGCCCCACAGATGAAGTCCAGGGGGCTTATAGATTGGGTCATGTCCCTCCGTTCACGTAGATATCGCAGATATTTTGACAAAATGTCACGTGACCTCGGTGACCTTTGACCTCAAATATACATATTTGTCCATAACTCAGTAACCACAAGTGCTACACCCTTCATATATGGTATGATGGGACACCTTATGATGCCACATATTTTACCTCATTAATTATGCACATATCTAATTTTCAGCAAGCCAGTAGAGCTAGAGGTCTGATTTTTGGTATATAGGGAAGGGATAACTTAGCAATACAATGTTTTTGATAAAATGTCACGTGACCTCTGTGACCTTTGACCTTGATTATACATATATATGCATAACTCAGTAACCACAAGTTCTATACCCTCCAATTTTGATAGGATATTAGACATTAAGATGTCACATCTTGTATCTCATTTATTATGCGCATATGTATTTCTTGGCTGGCCAATACAGCTAGAGGTCTGATCATTTTTCCCAATTTAGAACCATAACTTAGACATGCCTCATGTGTTTCAAATTGGGAACAACGACATAGACCTATGTGCCCATAGATCTCAACATATACACTCCAGTGATACTTCTTAATGACCACAGTTCCCTGCCCAATCATGACTAATACTTCTATTACATGGGGACTATGTCATTGTCAATGACTTGATAAATTGTAAACTTTAGCAGAGCATGCAGTGTAAGTACACTTCATATTTTTTCTTGGATTTCTTTTCACTTCCCCCTTTCTTCTTTAATGACTTCAGACTCTCTTTGGCCACCGTAGTTTTTTTAGCTGCCTTGCTGCTGCTGCTGCCAGATGGCCCAGCACGCGGGTTTCCAACTGTGTTTACAGGAGATACCACTTTACTTGTTTTACCTGCCTAGCCAATGAGGCTAGATAGCCTAGCACATGTGTTTTTAACCGTGCTTTCAGGTGGTAGCTCACGGTCTGATTCTGATTCAGAAGAAGAGGGTAAGTAGTCTGAATCAAGTACAGAGTCATCAAATGAATCTGAAGATGACATGTTTAATATCGAGAAAAACAACTTTTCTGGAGAGTTTAGACAGAGAAAAGTAAAAAAACAACTCGCCTGAAGAGTTGAAGCAGAGCAAAACTGTGTAAATAAATGAATGCCAGCGCAAAAACTGATAGGGTTTGGCTCCGAAAGGGCTTGGCTCAAATGACTGAAAAGGGCTTAAACCAGACTATATACACTATGCAAGTAAAAGTCTTACTACAGTTTGGCACACCCATAATGCGTAACGATTTCTAAGATTGACCTCTAACTGTGAAGAATGTTAATTTAAAATTAAAAAATGTTAATAGAGGCCAACAGCAACATTTTGTCATATTGTCTACGCTACCCAAAAGTTGGACGGTTATGTAGTTTTGCGGCTTTCCCCGCATAAGCAGCAGAAGAGTATCTTAGTCGAAAATTTACATATTGGTCAAAGGGTTGCCCAACCTGACAACCAGGAAAGAGTTCTATATTTTGGAGAAAGAGGTTTCTATGGAAGACCAGTCACGACATGCGACATGCGAGTGTTTTTAAACTGCAACCTGGGAGTTCTTAAATTGCGACGTGCGAGTTGCAAAACTAATATGGAATTTGCATACATGTCATTTCTTTCTCCTCCTAACGATGGATTACAGAGGTAGAGACAAGCTTATTTCTGCATACTTCTACAATGGATACACCCTGGGAGAAATAGCGTCCACATTAGGACTCCAAGATGTATGGAAGACATGTCATGAACTGAGACATACGACCTGCGTCTTTAACGGTGATCTGCGACCTAACCCTAATCCTAACCCTAACCTCTAACGCTAACCTCTAACACTAACTAACCCTTAGTATGCCGTTACAATTTTTCTGTCCCTTGGCCTAACCTCCAGGGTTTAGAGCCAAGTAAGGCTTTTTACGAGAGAAAACCTAACCGCTAACCCTACCCTAACCCTAACCCTAAACCCTAACCCTTAGAGGACCAGTCGAGGTAACGTAGAGGACCACTCAATGTAAGTCTATGGGTAACATATAGGACCATTCGAGGTAACGTAGAGGACCACTCAATGTAAGTCTATGGTTAACATATAGGACCAGTTGAGGTAACATTCAGGACCAGTCAATGTAAGTCTATGGGTAACATAAAGGACCACTCCAGGTAAACTGCAGGACCAATGATCCTATACGTTACCTCAATGGTCCTTTACGTTACCTCAAGTGGTCCTATACGTTACTTCATTTTGGTCCTCTATGTTACCTCGATTGGTCCCGTATGTTACCTTTAGACTTACATAGCAAAATCTGCAAAAGACATTGCCTTGATTTTGCCACTGCTGTCTGCTTATTGGAATGTCTTTCAATATGGGCCGTCAATATGATATAAAATGATATTTCTTCTTTCTAAAACAATAAAACTTTGAAATTTGGACGACATTAAGTGTGTCAAATAATGTCGTAAAAAAACATGGTTTTTTTTACGCGAAGTCACGAGCATTGATCCGAGGTTACTTTGTTTGTGCCGCTCCTGCTTGTTTACTTGCAAAGCATTGTAAATAATAATTTAGTATGATATTGTTCTTTCTAAAACTAGTTATTATTTTAAAATCGAAGCACAAAAAAGTGGTACAGTGAGGACTGAAACATAGCACTCAATAACCAAACTTTTTGAACGACCGAGTGAATGTAACCAATGCCTTTGTTCAAATGTTTGTGACCTTACTGTTAATTTATGAGTATATATTTTACTTAACGGCGTCTACTGGTAATAGCAGATATGTTGTTCTTTGAAAAACAGGTTGCACTTTTGAAATCGATTGATGTTAAGTGTGTCAAATGATGTCGCAAAGTGAGGTGATAAAATCGGCAAAAATAGGATATCGAACTTTGCACTTTACAGAATTTGAGTACTAAACATTTTTCTTGTATACTTTGTGACCCTGCCATTTCCTTAGTTCTGAATATTTCATTTTCATTGTTTAATATGCTACAGATATGATGATTTGCCATCTCAAACAAGTTGCGTTTGTAAAATTCAAGCTTGGCAATGTTGTATACTTAGCTCCTAAATTTAGCATACGACTACCCAATTTTGCAAGCTTCTAACCCTTACCACTACAACTTTGTATACGAAATTTGTGACATTGGCGTTTCGTTGTTTGTACAGATACACCTTCAAATCTTCAGTATATTATTGTTACATTATTTAACTTTGAAAAACTGAAATCATCTTAAAAATCCAGCTACAATAAGTGTGTCAAATAATGTTGCAAAGTAAAAGTGACGAAAGTGCTATTTTTGTATGGAAAGTCACAGACACCTTGTTCACTATACCTTATTTATGCCACTTCTGTTTGTTTATTTGTTTATCTCTGAATCTGATTGTTTAATGCCATATATAATTGATGTTTATCTTTGTGAAACTGAAATAATTTTTGAGATTGAAAGATATTAAGTATGTGAAAGGGTGTTCCAAACTTCATGTGAAAAAAGCAAGAACAGGCTTGTAAAAACACGAAAATGGTGTTTACTATGTTTTGTTTGTTCCACTGCCAATCGCTTATTTATTGATTGTTGACTTTGGTTGTATAATATATTATAGCAGAGATGTTGGGCTTTAAGAAACAGGTTGCACTTTTAAAATCAAACATTAGTAAGTATGTTTTTCGTAGTCTCGAACTTTACCCAAAATCAAACATTTTCTCCCACAGGGTTTACATGGCAAACATTGTTTTGTTTGTGCCACTGAGTTTCGCCTATTTGAGCAGTGTTGACCTTGGCTTTCTAATATGATAAAGCAGCGAAGTTGCTATTTCTAAAATATGCTGCACTTATAAGATTGATTTACAGGAAGGTATTTTAAATTGACATGGAAATCATGTGATTAAACAAAGTACTTTAAAATGTAAGTCTATGGGTAACATAAAGGACCACTCCAGGTAAAATGCAGGACCAATGGTCCTATGCGTTACCTGACTGGTCCTTTATGTTACCTTAAGTGGTCCTATACGTTACCTAGACTGGTCCTCTATGTTACCTGGAGTGGTCCTCATAGACAATGCATGCTAAAATCCTAAGCAACACAGTGTCTTGTTAATGTTTGTCCCGTTTGCTTGTTATTAAAGATTTTAGTTTCGGCCATCAATATAGTTTAGCCTAATAATTCTTCTTTCGAAATCAAGAAAAACTATGAAAATCGGATGATGTAAAGTGTGTCAAATAGTGTCGTAAACTCATAGTAAAAATAACGTTATTTTTCACGCAAAATCACAAGTACCATACCGACATTAGTTTTTTTGTACCGCTCTTGTTTGTTTAATTGCTCAGCGTTAACTATGGCGATTGAGTGTAAGATATTACAGATTTTAGCCTTTCTGAAACTAGTTACTATTTTAAAATCGATGTACATTAAATTGGTACAGTGAGCTCTTGAGTATTGCCATCGGAAACATAACTTTTTTCAGTCTAACACGATATTAACTATGCTTACTTTGAGGCACTACTGTTCGCTTATTTTTACAGCGTTGACTTCGGTTATTTTTTATGGTAAAGCAAAGGTGTTCTTCTTTCTAAAACAGGTTGCACTTTGAAGATTGTAGTATATTAAGTATATTTAATTGCCACGGTAAATATGTGTTAAAAACTGAAACTTTGCGATGAATGTCTATATGGGTAACGTAGAGGACCAGTGACGTAACGTATAGGACCACTCCAGGTAACGTAGAGGACCACTCAATGTAAGTCTATGGGTAACGTAGAGGACCAGTTAGTAAACGTAGAGGACCACTCAATGTAAGTCTATGGGTAACGTAGAGGACCAGTTAGGTAACGTAGAGGACCACTCCAGGTAACGTAGAGGACCAAGTGGTCCCCCATGTTACCTCATTTGATCCTTTATGTTACCTGAAGTGGTCCTCTATGTTACCCATAGACTTACATTGAGTGGTCCTGTATGTTACCTGAAGTGGTCCTCTATGTTACCCATAGACAGTGCATGCTAAAATCTGAAGCAAAACAGTGCCTTTTTTGTGCCTCCCTTGTTTACTTATTTGCACAGTTATGACAATGGTTCTTCTATGTGGTATAGCAGAGATATTGGTTTGTTCAAAACAAGTATCGCTTATTAAATCAAGCGATGGTAAATGGGTCAAATAGTCAAGACTTTCTATGTCAATTGGAATACACTCAGCATATTTTGCGTTGTTTATGGCAGTGTTGTTTGTTTATTTGTAGAGTTTTGTCTTTGATGTTCTGTACATTATCAAATTGGTACTTATCATTCTAAAATTGGTTACTGCTTTGAAATCAACGCACCGGAAGTGGGTGCATTTGTATCACCCCAATATGTAATAATTAACCCGATATGTAATACTAACCCAATATGTAATAACACTTAACCCAATATGTAATACTAACCCAATATGTAATAACACTTAACCCAATATGTAATACTAACCCAATATGTAATAACACTTAACCCAATATGTAATAACAATGAATTTTGGCTATAATACTGACCAAACTAACTATACTAACTATACCCAAACACTACTTTTTCATGCACTGAGTCTAAGTCACCATTGGTTTAACTATATATATATTTTGTGACTCTACTGTTTCCTTTGTTGTACAGTTTTTTATTCATATTTTCTGCAGCTTATAGCACGCCTATTGGCCTATTCAAAACAGGAAACATCTTTGAAATCAGACTATTTTAAGTACGTGTAAGATCGTTTCGAAAAAACACGTTTTCTGGGCTAAGTTTGAGACGCTTCTGTTTGTTTGTTTGTTTATTTCTGAATTTGACTCTCCGGTATGTTATTTGTGTGTTTATGGTCTTTCAAAAACAGTAAACATTTTTTAGGATTAAGTCATGTTAAGTTTGTCAAACAGTGTGACAAACTGTACATGAAAAACGTCAGATTTTGGAACGTGATGACACTTATACCGTGTTTACTGTAGTTTGTTTGGACCACGCCCATTGTTTGTTTTTGCATAATTTGTTTTGGTTCTTCAATATATTATAGCCAAGGCATTTGTCTTTGTAAAACAGGAAACACTTAAGAAATTAAAGCATAATAAGTATGTCAACTAATGTTGCAAACTTTTGTTAAAAAAACGAGATTTTTGCATTGACCGTAGAATACACTTTGTTTAGTCACCTTTCTTTAGACCACTCCTGTTTGTGTATTTGTGCAGTTTTGACTTTGATATTTTAGCAAATCATAGACTTTTTTATTGCAATTCTTAAGCTGGTTACCAATTTGCAATTAACGTACATCCAGTTTAAACCCTAACCTCCTAAAGATAGCATACCCTGACCCATTTTGTGCTTCTGAGGCTGAGTCATAACCGATTTTAGTAGAAACTTTGCGACACCGCTGTTTGCTATTGTGTACAGTTTTGATGTCCTAACTTTAACATACTATAGCAGAGATGTTGGTCTTTGTAAAAACAAGAACCATGTCTAAAATATTTGTATGTTAAGTGTTTCAAATACCGGTACAAACTTTGGTTAAAATTCGACTTTTTTTGTTTATCTGACTTTGTTTATGCCACGCCTGTTTGTTTACTTGTTTATTAGTGAGCGTGAATCTTATTTACGGTAATGTAGGGATTAAATGCTTTGTAAAACTGAAAACACATTTAAAATTGGACAACGTTAAAGTGGCACTCCCACTTGGTAACATTTTTAAAACACATTTTTTTAGTGCCAACAGTCCATATTTGACGTGGCGACTGCGCGCGGATCGCGAGATATCGATAAAAACATGTCTTCAAAAAAGTAAAAGTTTGAATTCCGGTGGCCCACCTAAATTCAGCTTCCAAACATCGAACGTTTGGCACTGGGGCCATTGTCAACTAAGCTATGGAGTACGAGTCTACACTGACGCTGCTGTACGCCACAGTACCACTTGCCTCGGTGATTGGTCATGCCCCATGGGAGAAAGCTGAGTCTTACTGACTTGGTGATAAAATAAAAAACAATTTTTGCTGATTCCACCAGAATTCGCATAGGTGACTAGCCCAGTTACGTGCGGTTGATACATAGCGGCCACCGCGTGGTATGCATAAACTCATACCAAGCGCGAGGCGAACCACACGTACTGTGTGGCAGACGACAAAATGTAGTCATCGGAGGCAGCTAATATTTAACACGTAAAAACTGAAGTTTATGTGGTATTGGTTAAAAATATAATACAACTGATTTAGAATAATGATAACGACAAAAGCTGAGAAGAAGTTTTCAAAAACTGACCTGTGGTAAAGGCATAATGCTGTATTAAAAGTCTTCGCAGTGGGAGGTAAAATTACGTCGTTCGAACTTATTATGGACTCCCTATAATATCGTCAATCAGCACAACAACAAACCTTTGGGGGATTTCGCATCATAATCAGAAACCATCGTAAAACTTCGGGATGTGAAAAATACGCTCGGGAAATGACATGTTTTTATCGATATCTCGCGATCAGCGCGCAGTCACCACGTCAAATATCGACCGTTGGCATTAAAAAAATGTGTTTTAAAAATGTTACCAAATGGGAGTGCCTCTTTAAGTGTGTCAAATTATTTTTCAAACTTTATATGCAAAATACCTTGGTTATTGAATATGACCAGATGTAGGCCATTTCCACTGGACTTTCTTTGTGCCACACCCATTTGTTTATTTTTACAGATTTGACTTTTAATCGTCAATATGTTATAGCAGAGATCTAGGTCTTTACAAAACAGGGTGCACTTATAAAATTGAACCGCTTTAAGTATGTAACTAATGGTCCCAAATTTACCTAAAAATCCGACATTTTTCCCCCATAGGATTACATGGCAAAAAAATGGAAAAAATTACTTTGACATTCCTTTGTTTGTTCCGTTCCAGTTTGTTTATTTATTCATTTATAACCTTGAATCTTTAAAATATTATAGTTGAGATGTTGGCCTTACTAAAACAGGTTGCACTCTGAAGATTGAACGCCATTTAGTAGGTTTTTGGTGGCCGTCCTCTGGCCTTAAACTTTCCTAAAACCTGACTTTTTGCCCCATAGGTTAATATAAGATAAAAACGAAAGAATCACAAGTGGGAGACATTGCATTGGTTGCAAGTAGATTTTTTACCCTTACCGTCCATAACTTATCTGAAAACCCGAACTTATTTGTAATCTGTTATAGGCTTCAGAAAAGAGAGGATAAAAATCATAAAATCTAACAATAACCTAAAATGCATCATACTTACCTTTATTTCCTCACCTGGCTTTAGAAAAGAGAGGATAAGAATCATAAAATCTAACACTTACCTAAAGTACATGATACTTACCTTTATTTCCTCACCAGGCTTTAGAAAAGAGAGGACAAAAATCATAAAATCTAACACTTACCTAAAGTACATGATACTTACCTTTATTTCCTCACCAAGCTTTAGAAAAGAGAGGATAAAAATCATAAAATCTAACACTTACCTAAAGTATATCATACTTACCTTTATTTCCTCACCTGGCTTTAGAAAAGAGAGGATAAGAATCATAAAATCTAACACTTACCTAAAGTACATCATACTTACCTTTATTTCCTCACCAGGCTTTAGAAAAGAGAGGATAAAAATCATTAAATCTAACACTTACCTAAAGTATATCATACTTACCTTTATTTTCTCACCACGTATTGCAAACTTTAAACGAGAATGTTCTTTCTTTTTGCAGCCGTTGAAATTTCCCTTGTTCGTTGATTACTGTGCATGTGTCAACAGATAGCCAATCTAAGTGCTGAGTTTTGAATATCTCCAGTTACTTAGAAAGGCCACCTATTGGACAGCACCAATTTTTATTGATTTTGAAAAAATTACAAAACCTTTGAAAGAAAGATCTTTAACTCAAACAATGTCTATTTTTTTCTGTCTACGTCTACTTATTCTTTCTGTGTCTCTTGAACTCAAACTCTTTCTTTTGCAGTCCGTCTATATCTTCTTACTCTTCCTAATGCTTGTACGAACACGGTCAATAATTTGCTTCTTACTGAAACCCTTCATTTCTTAATAAAATTTTGTGTTTCCTTCCAGCTCACGCTGCACATCAGCCATCTTGATTACTCCTAACGCTAACTCTCGGCGAAACGTTGCTTCTATTAGCTTTCTTTGTGAGAGGTTGAAAGCTCGTCTGCTTTTCTTCGAGGCCTGAGCGGTAACAGCAAGTAAAATAAGTAAGACATTTATCACACACACACACACACACACAAACACACACAAATAGTTAAATAGTTATATACATAATATATATATATATATATATATATATATATATATATATATATATATTCACACATATGTAAAAAGTACACTTACCTGACTTGTTTGACTGCAGATGTTCTGCTCGTCACTTTCACTGTCAAGGTGGATTTTCTCTTCCTTGGAACTTGGTCGCTACGAGTCTCTGGCATCTGTTGCTGGTCACCGGCAGTGGTCACCGACTCAATGCTCTTCTTTGCAACTTGGTCGCTCTGAGCCTCTGGCATCTGTTGCTGGTCACCGGCAGTGGTCACCAACTCAATGCTCTTCCTTGGAACGTGGTCGCTCTGAGCCTCTGGCATCTGTTGCTGGTCACCTGCAGTGGTCACAGACTCAATGCTCTCTCTTGGAACTTGGACGCTCTGAGCGTCTGGCATCTGTTGCTGGTCACCTGCAGTGGTCACCAACTCAATGCTCTTCTTTGCAACTTGGTCGCTCTGAGCCTCTGGCATCTGTTACTGGTCACCGGCAGTGGTCACCAACTCAATGCTCTTCCTTGGAACTTGGTCGCTCTGAGCCTCTGGCATCTGTTGCTGGTCAGCTGCAGTGGTCACCGACTCAATGCTCTCTCTTGGAACTTGGACGCATTGATCTTTGTAAAACAGGTTGCACTTTGATGATCAAACACTATTGAGTGTGTTTTTGAGGTCGCAAACTTACCTTGAAAATCCCGACTTTTTGCCCCATAGGTTTACATAGTGTAAAAGCGAAAGAATCACCTAAGTTTGTTTGTGACGCACCCATTTGTTTATTTGTTCAAGTCTGACATTGGTTCTTCGATATATTATAGCAGAGATGTTGGTCTTTGCAAAACAGGTTCCACTTTGAAGATTGAATGCCATTTAGTAGGTTTTTGATGGTTGTCCTCTAGCCTTAAATTTTCCTAAAACCCGACTTTTCGCCACATAGGTTAACATAGGATAAAAACGAAAGAATCACAAGTGGGATGACATTGCATTGGTTGCAAGTAGATTTTTTACCTTTCCCATTGTAGCAGGACATCGAAACTTTTATGACCAGTTGACAGAATGCAGATCTTGATAATAAATAAAAGTCCGACACAAAAAGGTCAAAGTTCAAGGTCAAACCAGGTTGACCCGACATCAAAATATAGTAATGTCAGACTTATACAAAATCTTCAAATTTCTGTTTTTTTTGCACTTGTATGCTTTAAATTCCATAGAGATAAGCAGATCCTGTCGTTTTCAGCACACTCCCACCATTTAAAGTGAAAATATGAAGTGTTTGTAATAGTCGCAAACTTAGCTAAAATCCAACATTTTCATCCCATAGGTTAACACGGCGAAAAAACGAGAAACTCGCTTTGACAGTACTTTGTTTGTTCAACTGCAGTTAATTTGTTTGTACAGCTGTAACCTCAGTTCTTCAATATGTTGAGGCACAGATGTTGGCCTTTTCATAACATGTTGCACTTTGAAGATCGAAGTCTATTTACTGTGTTTGTAGTGGTCGCAAATTTACCTATATTTGTTCCACAGGTTAACATAGGATAAAAACGAAAGAATCACCTAATTTGCATAATAACCCTAACCTTTTTGGCAAGAATTAAAAGACGGCCTAGTTTTTAGCTACTATAGACTATAGTCTATAGAAGCTATTGGGATGGGTATCTGTCCGGCGTCCGTCGTCAGTCTGTATGTATGTATGTATGTCCGTTTGTGAGGCGTCCGTCCACTCACGGTCCCTCCACAAAACGGTCAAGAAACGCTTTTGTTCAAAGGTGCTAATCACCTACACAGTTGCAACAGTCCGCGTTGCGGTGGACGCAGGAAGCGAATGACG